>VDFB02379711.1:28010710-28111574 GCA_007258455.2 Sequoia sempervirens | reverse complement strand
AGGCTCTGATACCACTTGTAAGGAAAGCTTAGGTGCGGAACAAACTCTCCTAACGCCAAAACCTCAAAACCTCGGGGAAGAATGCAAATAGGACTTTAAATTTTATAATTACAGTTCATTAAGATACACTTGAAAAGAATAAAAAAGAAATGAACATACATTTGTATGTACAGTAAATTTTTTTTACATACATAGATCGAACTTCACTTTCTGATGTCAAATTAACAACATTTCCTTGATCAACCTTGTACAGAAAATCACTGTTACAATTCTCTCCGAATTGAATTCATTCACACTGATCAAATCGTGTTCAGAATCAAACTACTCTACACAATTGAACTATTCACCATTATCGACCATTGCAGAACATAGTCATTTTCCTCACAAACTGTTCATCTTCCACACAGGAACGGTCACAATAGTCCAACTGCTAATGGTTCTCCTTCCACTTTGCTCATTGGTTCAAAACATACCACGTCAAACAGTTATTTGGTGAAAACGTTCAAACAAAATCGCATGTCGGTGAGAGACTAGACTGTGTCTCCCCAATGCCAAAATGCTTGATCACATAACTATCGGCAAGACCAAAGGTATCAGCAAGAGTCATATCGAATACAAAACCATCAGCCAGACTCACTCTATCGGTAAGACATCTCACCAATGTCCACTGCAGAACCATCGGCAAGACCATCGCTATCGCTAAGACTTCACACCGATGTCCATCTCTGGCAGATCTATCGGCAAGAGTTTTGCTATCACTGAGAGTTCACAGCGAACATAAATCCATCGATGAGATATCCTCTATCGGCAAGAGTTCACATCAATCACATAACGGTCGGCGAGAGAAACGCTATTGCCAAGAGGTCATACTGAATGCACCTGCCTGTCGGTGAGACCAACACTGTCGGTGAGAGATCATATCAAATGTATACCCGCCGGTGAGAGAAGAACCATCGGCAAGACTGGCACTTTCAGAAAGAGTTTGAGAGTCTCCCTGATGTCTAATATGAATAAAGTTGTCGGTGAGACTCACACAGTCGGAATGTGTCTGACAGTCACCCCGATATTCAACTGTCTCCAAGAGTCTCCTCGATGACCACTAGGAACCAACCCGTTAGCAAGACATAACCAAAGTCTCAGTGACTTTGATCTTATGAACACAGCTGCTAGTCGGTAAGACATTTTGAGGGTCTCACCGATTTTTCTCTTTCAGGAGTTTCATGTCGGTAAGCTTGAGAGAGGGAGAGGGGATGGGAGGGAGAGACTTGAGAGAGAGGGAGTGGGAGATAGAGGGATGGGAGAGAGATAAAGGGAGTAAGAGAGAGAGACCTGAGAGAGGGAGAGGGGGTGGGAAGGAGAGACCTGAGAGAGAGGGGGGAGAGAGAGGGAGTGTGAGAGAGGGGGTTGGAGTGAGGGACTTATCGAGGTAAGGTGGGAGGGATGGAGGGAGGGAAGGAGAGATAGATAGAGAGAGAGATTAGGGTTTAAGGGTTGAGGGCTTAAAAGATTCGGGCTTAAGGTATAGGGTTGAGGGATTAAGGTTGAGGGTCGAATGTATAGGGTAGATGTTTGACAATTGAGGGTTGACCTGGTTTAATGTATAGGTCTGAGGGTTGAGGGATTAAAGGTTTAAGGGTTGAGGGTTTAAGGGTTGATGGATTAAGAGTTTAAGGGTTGAGGGTTTAAGGGTTGAGGGATTAAGGGCTTAAGGGTTGAGGGTTTAAGGGTTGAGGGATTAATGATTTAAGGGTTGAAGGATTAGGGTTTAGGGTTGAGGTTATAGGGTTGAGGGATTAGGGTTGAGGGTTTAAGGGTTGAGGGATTAAGGGTTTAGGGATTATGTTGAGGGTTGAGGGATTAGGGTTGAGAGATTAAGGTTAAGGGGACTTAGGGATTATGGCTTAGGGATTAGGGTTAAGGGTATAAGGTTTAAGGGTTGAAAGATTAAGGGTTTAATGGTTGAGGGATTAGGGTTGAGGGTTAAGGGATTAGGGTTGAGGGTTTAGGAATTGAGGGTTTAAGGGTTGAGGGTTGAGGGTATAGGGTTGATGGAAAGATGGGTAATGAGGATGGAGAGACATGGAGAGGGAGGGAAATAACAACCCCAAGGGATATAGAGGTGAGAGACCAACAACCTAGGGAGAGAGGGATGAGAGACATAGCGGGAGATAGGGGTGAGAGATATAGAGCGGGGAGAGGGTTTGGTAATCATACAAGGAGTGATAGACCTAGATGGCCAAGGAGGGATGGAGAGGTAGACAAGGAGAGATTGAGAGACCTAGAGAGGGGAGAGGTAGAAAGGAAGGTAAATAACTAGAGAGCCCTAAGAGATATAGAGGTGAGAGACCTATAGCATAGGGAGAGAGGTGGAGAGGGAGGGAAATATCTAGAGAGCCCTGATAGATATACAAGTGAGAGACCTACAACCTAGGGAGAGAGGGGTGAGTGAGATAGGGGAGAGATGGGGGTGAGGGAGATAGGGGTGGATAAGGGCTAAGGGTTTAAGGCTATAGGGTTTAAAGGTCAAGGGTTTAGGGTTTAAGGGTTGAGGGTTTTAAGGGTTGAGGTATTAAGGGTTTAAGGCTATATAGGGTTGAGGGTTGAAGGATTATGGTTTAAGGAATAGTTTCTAGGGTTGAGGATTTAGGGATAGGGTTTAGGATCATTTAAAGTTTAAGGGTTGAGGGTTGATGCTTTAGGGATAGGGTTTAGAATTAAGAGACCTAGATGGCTAATGAGGGATGGAGAGGCAGACAAGGAGTGATTGAGAGACCTAGAGATGGGAGAGGTAGAGAGGTGAGGGGGAGACAAAGGTGAGATATAGAGGTGAGGAGAGAGAGAAGAAAATGAGAGAGTGAAGTTGACAACTTGAGGGAAAGATGGGTAAGGAGGAGGGAGAGAGGTGGAGAGGTTAAGGAAATAACTAGAGATCCATTTGAGAGATATAGAGGTGAGAGACCTAAAGCCTATGGAGAGAGGGGTGAGATACATAGGGGGAAAGATAGGTGTGAGAGATAGAGGGGGAGAGGGGTGAGTAATGAGACAATGAGTTAGGAAACCTTTAGAAAATCAACATTTACATAATGTGAGTGCATTTTGAAGAAGTTGAGATATAACCATTTTGTATAGCAAGCCAAAATGCACCCGCATTATAACACGAGTGCATTATAATGTAAGCACGTTTTGGCTTGCTATAAAAATGGTAAAAAAGTCAGAACACCTATGATCTAGGCCCACATGCTCTATTATTTTGCTAGTTATGCACGTGTTTTGACAAAAAAAAGCTTTTTGATGATGTTGGGAAGTGCACATGCAAAGTTTTCACATTCTACCACCTTTGCATGAACTTTCCACCACCTTTTTATGGTTTTCCAACTTAGGGAAAATTTTCCTTCAACTATGCTTTCAATTGTTGCTTAAGTGTTGTTTCAAAACTCCTATTATGGCACAGGTAGGGTGATGCTGGCAAAGGTTACAAAATTTGTATTTACACCTGCCAATTTCATAATACTTGAAAGTTTCTAAAGATTTTTCAACAAATGCAAACCGTGCAACTCTTGCAATCATAGTATTCCATAAAACCAATGTATCCTACAATTTATTTGTATACCCCTATCGCATCTCATGAGACTATAATTCTTTGGGCATTATGTCAAACATTTTGCATACTTTGTTTATGCTTCACCTTTTTGTGTATATGTATATTAGGGTGCTTGCAACTACAACATTTGATAAAAACCTCCCTTCATCATTTAAGCTTTGGTGAATTCTTACTCCTCAAATTTGTGCGGGTAGGGAGGATGCTTGCAAAAGTTGAGGAATTCATGTTTTACACCAGCCAATTGCATATGCTTGAAAGTATTTAAAACCTTCGATTCATAAACATACTCCTTGCAAAACTTCTGCACATTGTACGGTGTGGCTGAGAAAAGAGGGAGGCGTGGGCTTGCAAAATACACGTGCCTTCAAAGTATTTTTCCAACGTTTAACATGCCTCCCTTGCATCAATAAATTGTTTCAATTTGTTTCAACGCGGCTATGCTAGGGAAAGGTTGAAGGGATCGGCTTTACTCTTGCTGTTGCATTTGCTTTGAAATCTCCAAAGACTTTTTAACAACTCAGTTTTGTTAATACTTTGCAATCATTTATTTTCATGAGATGAAATCTCTTTAAGGCATTCACCGCGACATTATTATCTATTGTCCTTCCCATTTCAAATGATTGCTAATGGGTATTTTTTGTTCAATGCGTATTAATTTGGCCTTTCCTTAAAAGAGATTCTAGGATTTTTGAGTTTTAGGAAGTTTTAGGGATATTGGAATATGTCCTTGGTTCCTATGGTTCCCACATCTCCTAAAACATGAAACTATGTAATGCATTGAGCCTATGTTTGTTGGGAGATTATAATACAATTTATTGTTTCAAATTATTCATATTTAAAATCTCATGGAATGCCAAAGTTGTCTTTCTTTAGTAGGGATTTTGAAATCTTCGGAGGACTTGGAACCTTGGAATTGTCTCTCAAAAATCGTGAAACCCAACAAGGCTCTAAGGCACCATATCCTTGATGAGAAATAAATAGGTTCAATACTAATTGTTGATAAATTAAATCTCTATCCATAAAAGACCTCAATGTATGAGATACAAGGCTTGGACTACAACAACATGAAAATCTGAAACTTATATGCAAATCTGAAAATTAAGTTGCCCTAATATGTAATTACCATTATTAGATCCATCTTCTTTATGATGCCAAAATAAGCCAGCATAGCATGTTTATAAACACTACCTTATGTAAACTTATAACAACAATAAATAAAGAATATCATCACCATAAGACAACAGCAATGAGACACAAATCAACAACACAAGATCAACACATAACATAGGATTTATGTGGAGAAACCCTTATGGGAAAAAACTCCATCAAGAAGAGAGACCAATTATGCATTATTATCAAATAAATGAGATCAAAATATAACCACTTCCATTCTCCTCTTTGCCTCCAACATGAAAGCACTTGTGTACCTATAAACAACCTCCTTATGCCTCAACATGTCCTTGTTCCTACAAAGTAACACTACATTTAGCTATTCATCATCATTTCTACATCCAAGAGGCTGATTATATAGATGTGTGAAGATATCTAATGCACCAAACATGGCGCCCAAAGATGACTCTTCATTCCAAACATCCCTAACCTTTGGATTACCTCCTCAGAATATGAAAGGACATTGATTTTGGCTACAATACTTCCCTCCAACTTGGGCACCAAAACATGAGAGATAAACATTACATTAGATGTAATAAATGATGGAAAACCAAGTTACACCTATTACCTCTTTCCAAGCACCCACTTGGAGATTCCCAACAATCACTTATTTATCATTTCCTTTATCTTTCATTATCCTATTTTAGACATCCACATGTGGGGAAAACAATATTAAATATTTATGTCCACAACTCACCTTTATCACTGCTAGTAGACCCATCACCCCTTATGAGGATATTACAAACACCGATGAGAATTAATATTATTAAATATTCTTCCAATACACCCTAAGTGCTTAGAGACACTTTCCAAGGATATTGGAACCATGACATAGGATTTACAAGGTGGATTGCACCTTAATCCTAACAGTTCTAAAGTTCCAAGTCCCTTTGAAATCCTAAGACTTGACAAGGCTCCAAGGAACCAAGTTCCAAGGTTCCAAGTCCCTCTAAAATCATTAAACTTGACAAGGCTCCAAGGTGCTAAGTCCCAAGGTTTCAAGTCCCTACAAAATCTTGAAACTTGATAAGGCCCCAAGGTGATAGGTTTGAAGTATCAAGTCCATTCAAAATATTGAAACTTGATAAATCTCTAAGTAATAGGTTGAAAGGTTCCAAGTCTTTCTAAAATTTTAAAACCTGACAAGGCACTAAGGTGCTAGGTTCCAAGGTTCAAATTTCCTTTGAAATATCAAAACTTGAAAAGCTCCAATGAGTCAAGTTCCAAGGTTCCAAGTCATTTTTAAATCCTAAAACATGACAAGGCTCCAAGCCACCAATTTCCAAGGTGTTGGTGATTTGAGTCTAAGGTTGAAGTTTCTCTCATGTTTTAAGGGTGTCAAACTTGAGATGAAAACCAATAAACTATGATTAGGTTGGGAAATAATAGACCAATTTTTTGAGGTGGGTATAAACTCCTTCAATTTTAGGCTTTACAAGACTAAGGGGTTTTCCTAAGGCTTTGATTTAAGAATAACTACAAGAAATACACTTTTTCCTAATACAAACCATACCCAATGCATACCATGCCCCTATCTAGGTTGTCACTTTGTATACATTTGTTGGTTTGAAGTTTTCAAGGTCAAGCACCTAATTAAGTAGATGGACTGTTGAAATACAATTTTATGATATACCCTAGTTATTTTTATACATTCACACATGGCAATGGGTAAAACTAATTTTAACACAAAATTAAATGATGTTTGTGATTAGTCGTTCTGGGTATGTTGGGTTGAAAAGAGGTTTAAACATACACATGAACAATGATTATTCTAGCAAGGAAATATAATCTAGGGTTCATACAAACATGTAATAACTAAAACAAAAATGGGATACATTAATGAAGATACACCCAAAGACTATATCTATCCAAATACATACATAAAGTAGGTTCTACATGTGGAAATGAAATGATAAAAGAAATTGTATAACTTTATTTACGGGTCTATGTAGTAATCCAAAAATCAATATTTACATTTATTTATTTGTCCCGAGAATATACATTTTAAAAATTTTAGAATTATTTTTATTGTCTTTTGGCTGACCAACTTGTCAATAACACATCTAGAAATATATACACAATTGTTGGAGAAGTCAAGATTTGAATGCAACATCCAATGATATCTTCCACTTTTGAAACAATTAACAAAATAACATGTCTATCATATAATATGAAGAGTGTGTAAATGTACAATCAAAGCCTTGCATATATAGGCAAGGTAGATGAGGTAGGAAGGTAGGATTGAATGACCATCAACCCCTCCAAAGGCACACCACATTTTTTCTCATATGACAAGTGTTTGAGCATGTGTTAAATGTGCATGCAATAGGTCTCTCAAGAGTTGAGCACATTTGTCTCAACCATGTGAAGTGAAATAAAAAGGTAAAAATTCTAAGTAAACTTAAGCTAAGTGTGAATAGGTCAACGTAGAAAGGGTGATATGCTAACTAGACATGAAATAAACTTAGGGACTAATGTATGTAAAGATGATGATGGGTTTTGACTGTTAGGCCATGTTAGTTTACTCATGTAAAAATTTCTCATAAATGGAGTAAGAAGAATGAGTAAGGTAACAATGAGGCCATAAAAACCCTTGTGGTTGTGGCTTCAACAATCACTAAGTTTGAAGCATTTTGGTGGCTTATGGATCTAGATTCCTCCTTTGCTCTTTATGTGGTAGGAAACAAGTCTCAACGTCTAATGGTTGGAAAGAGAACGAAATTATCTCCCCCATGAATCCTCTAATACGTAAGCCAATAAACATCTAGAAGCAAGTCGTCGTCCTTTAAAACATGCCACAATGATTGAAGCGGGCCAATTTAGAGAAAATCCAAACAAAACAAACTCATAAAACCATGCAATCAAATTTTTTTGACAAAAATGGATAAATGGGAAAGGGGATTTCAACCCTCTAATTTTTTTTATTTTTAACAAAAAATACATATTGTATATATTTGTACATTATCGTATCATACAACAAGGTACAATGTAAAAAAATGAAATTTTAAAGTTACTAATTTTGACACAATTAAATGTATTTCTTCATTTCTTGGGCCTTTTAGACTCAATGAAAATATATGTTTAGATCCACTATGCTATAATGATAGGGATAAGTGCTAGAGTTTCCTTGATTCAAGAAGAGATGTTTATTCATAGCTTTGATACCATGTTGGAAGAACCAAGATTTCAATGCACCACCCAATGGTATCTTCCACTAGCGAAAAAATAAACACAAAAGAATGTCTATCATATAATATGAAGAGTGTGTAAATGTACGATGAGAGCCTTAGATAAATAGGCAAGGTAGAGGAGGTAGGATTGAACAAACAACTACCCCTCCAAAGGTGCAACACATGTTTTCTCATATAATAAGTGTTTGAGCATGTGGGAAATGTGCATGAAATAGGTGTCTAAAGAGGTGAGTACATGTGTCTCAACCATATTAAGTGAGATAAAAAAGTAAAAATCATAAATAAACTTAAAAGCTAAGTTCAAATAGGTCAACTGAGAAAAGGTGATATGTTAACTAGACATGAAATTTGACTCCATTTAAACTAGAAAATACCTAAATGGACTCATAAAATGTTGGATTCATTTAATAAATTTATTCTTTGTAATGTCCCCATTTTTAGCACTACACTTTCTAGTGACTGTTAACATATCCTCGAATGCCCGTTGGCCAGTCAGATGCAAAACTAGGATTTCCAGCTATTTGGAGGTCTCTTTTGTGGATTCAGAGGATTGCATGTTGGAGTTTTGCACTTTAGTTTATGGATTCTTTCTAGGTTTTCAGAAAGCTTTGGAGAGATGTGACATGCATTTAATGAGAGTGACAAACATTTCAATTAGGACTTTGCATGCAGGATTAGTTTCTAGATTCCTTCTAGGTTTTTAGAGAGCTTCACAATGGTATGACATGCATATGTATTTGACAACCTTTTCCGGACTTACTATTTTTATTAAGTTGCAACGACTGCCCAGTTTGTGCTCAAAATGCGTTTGGAGTCACTTACTATTTTTAGCAGTATGCTATTTTTAGTAAGTGCTATTTTTGGCAGTGGTTCCAGTAGCAGTTCTGCACTTGGTTACTATTTTTCGCAATGGTGGAGTTCAGTGTTGGGGTTTTTAGAGGGGTTTCTATTTATAGCAACAGTCAGTTTATGATGTTTCTATCTTCAGTTGGTCACTTTTTTCTTTAGTGGTCTTTAGTTTCACTCAGTTTTGGCATTTGGTATATACTTACTATTTTTAGCACTGTTATTTATAGTAAGTCATATTTGGGGGAGTTGGTCCCAGGCCAGTGTGTACGCAACAATATTACTTCTCTATTGTTTTATTGGAGAGCCTAAGGTTGTAGTGTTTAATAATTGATTAATTCAGTCACTTAAGTTGTTTAATAAAGTTATATTATAAACTTAAGTTGATGGGTGAGTGGTCATTCAAAAAGGTACCTTGAGCCTAATGAAAAAACTTAAAGTTGTTTTTAAAAGATTTATTAATATTATATTTCCTCCATGAAGTGGGATTCCTAGAGAAGGGAGGAGATATATTTTTAAATGTTTAATATTTCAAAAGAGGAGAAGGGCATGGGATTTAGATGGAAATGAAGAAAAAGTTGAAGTTCATCACCCTAATTCTATTTAACTCCATTTTGGCTCTCATTTTCATATCTCTGCTTTGACAACATAATGAAATGTTGTTGGATTGCTTCCAGGTTGCTTGGGCGGCGAACTAAGGATGAAAGCCCTCTTCCTATGGGTTGGTTTCAGCGGTGAGATATCCACCCTAATCAGATATTGAGAGACTTTATAGTTGGGATCACAAAATCTTCACACAATTCAAATTTGAAGTTTGGAAAATGAAGATTAATTAGATATTTTGATGAGATTTTGGTGTGGTTATCTTGTTTCCAGTTTTGGTGTGATTTATGAAGATTTTGGTGTGTTTATTTGCATTTTCTGGGCATTACTTTCTTGGTTCAGAACTCACTTATTTGAGCATATCTCTGAGATGCCTTGAAGAATCAAAAAGGGGCATTGGATAAATGGAAGGGCCTTTCCTTGACAATCGTTTCAAGCACAAGTTAGCAATTTTTAGTGGAGTTTTGATTTTTATAGAGGAGGTCAAACTTTCTTGAGGGGCACCACCTTGCTGCTAAAACCCCAGTTTGTTACCAGCATACGTTGTGTTTTGAATGCTAAACTTTGGGTGCTGAAAAAAGAGGTCTAAGGAATTGGAGAATAGAGTGATTTGAATGCTAAATCTAGGTGTTCTTCAATGCTTATTCTGGAGCCTCATTGCTATTGTAACCAGTCTTTATCAGGTCTGAAATACCTATGTAATATTCTAATTTTATAACAGAAAATGAATGTTTATTGATGCTCACTGAAGTTTCTATTGAAAGGAAATGTTATTTAGTATTTCCTTTTATTGCAATCATTTCCTTTATATTATATGCATCTGAAACACATTGCAAAAAAACTCAACATTGAAAAGAAACTCAAACACCACCTTGAACAAGCATAACAATAGACATGGGTTTCAAAAACAAATTAGGGGTGTATGTTACAGTGGTATCAGAGCCAAGTCCTTCGTGCCATCCTGTGTGATCATTTAAAAATAACACTCTTCATTCTATGAGCGCAAGAGAATAGAGATACATACAGAGGGAGATGACTACAAAGAAGTCTATATCTAAGCTGTTACATGAATTGGCCACACTAATGAGGGATCTTGACATAAGAGCATACTTGAAAGGACTGCTATGAAATCTAAGTATGGATGGAAAAGTGCACATGACACATCAATATGACCATGAGATCGAAAAAGATACCTTCACTTATGAGGAGAGTGTGGCTGAGCCCTAGAATAGTCCTCTAGACTTGCATGTGGTTGGTGGTGATGAAGACCAGTTTGGTAATAAGAACAAAACAATAGTCTTCAGTCCTAATTTGGATTCATCCAATGAAGGTCTTGAGACTAATGATTTCACAGAAGATAATAGTAGAACTATTGTATGGGTTGAGTTCGCTAAAGAAGAGCATGTTAAGGATAACTTGGGTGTCATCATTGAACCAGCTTATGACCATTACCATAGTGATGATGTTGGTGATGATTCTAATGAGTTTGTACCTAATCATGTTGCAGATTTGTTGATAGATGGTTCTCCTGTTGCTGACCAAACTTCTCAAGAATTTTCACATGGAGAATTTATGTCAATTGAACAAGAAGACCTTTTTGGTATGCATATGACTATTCATGATGAGATAAAAAATGTACCTATAGATGATAGGCTCATTGAAGGAAAAAATAGTAGAGTTTTTCAAACAACTAGCATTCATGACTCTTTGCTTCATTACAATGTTGGTGACATGGGTGGTCTTGGGTTTGATTATCAAACTAAGCCCTTGGAGAGAGATACACATGAAGATATCAATTTAAGTGAATTGGGAGGTGACTTATTCAATCAGTCAAGATTCTAAGAGGAGTATGATGAGCACTTTCCTTTTGATCAGAAATATTAGCCCCTTAGCACTTGGGATCCGGGTGTGATGGCACATAAATATGACAAAGAACCTGTGTGGGATGAATTTCCCTTTGATCTGGATGATGAAATGGAACTTGATGAGGACTCTATATTAGTAAACAGTGGTGAAATTATGCTTGACTTTGGGGCTTCCTTCTCATTTGATCAAAGCGATGGTGAGGTGGAAGTAGATTTAAAAGTCCATAGGGCTCCATATATTGATGAGTTGGATGGTGTTCTTGAGTAAAAATCAGATTTATTAGTGCACAAAGCTAATCATAATCTTGGTGTTGAGCAATGTCATCACAAGTATGGTGTGGGGTGTGAAACTAGGGACAACCGTGGAGTCATTGAAAACAATAATGAGAATTCTGATTTTAAGCAAAGGCTAGAAGAAATTGTAGAGTCTGATCCTATTAATGATATTGGGAATTTTCAGCTAGCGGGTGGTGAAGAAAGGGAGTCTTGGAGCATCTATAAGGGAAAAAAAGACACAATTTTTTTTCTAATTTTTACTTACAACCTATCAACAATACACCACCTTTGCATACTTATGGATGGAAAGATCAATTTATGGTGTCTGTTGAAGATGAAGTGAAAGCTCTATCCAGATTTGACCGCACACATAGTTTGATCAAATAACTCTTATGGAAGGTTCAAATTGAGGAGAGACGGGATGGAGTCTCTCCCTAAGTTGCAGCTGGTTAAAGATTCTTTGGAGACTATAAAATCAAAATATTTACACTTGCTTAGAGATCGAGATTATGCCTACGAAATTGCAAAGAAGACCATTGGTGCTTTCCAAGGAAAGGAGAGAAAGATTAATGAGATTACTCTTGAGCTTGAGTCAACAAAAGATATGTTAGAAAATAATCAAGTGGCATTAATGGAGGTATAAGTGCAGCTAGTTGATTTCAAACTTTGCAGGGAGCAAGAGAATGCACAAAGAGCTAAAGAAATCAAGTAGGTAATTGGTGAGCTTGATAGTCTTCAAGAAGAGTTTGAATTGGGGAATTTTCCAAGAAAATTAGAAGTTACATGTGTAGATTTGGACCAGCAAGTTGGGCTTGAATGTGAGAAAGGAAAATATTTTCATATCATGGATAACCCTCTCTTTGAGGTAAGTGCCAAGGTAACTTATGATAATTCCCTCTTTAAGATGGAAGATGAAGCATCAAGTGACAATAGCATAAAATGGGATCTTGATGAAGTTTCCAAACACATTATGGAACGTCGATTTCAGTTTATTGATGATTTGCAAGCAAATCATGAGGAAGATCCGATCCTTGTAATTGATAAACTTTCAAGAAGATTGCTTGATAAAGAATGCTTAAGTGGGATTAAGGATGTAGTTTTCACATGGGAAGTGTTGAATCATGGTGACTTCCGTGATATAGACATAAAAGTGTTAGGAAAACAAGTCTTGGTAGTTTCTAGTAATTGCTTTACAACAACAAGGAGAAATGGTTTTAGACTTGCTATTCATGAAGTATGGGAGAAAGAAGGGCTAAAAAAAATTATTTGTTTGAAAATTCTTCCCTTGGGTTGAGTGTTGCTTTAGCTCATACTAGCCCTTTTTGGGGTTTGGTTTTGATGACAACAATTGTTCCATGCTCCATAGTTGTGAATGCTTTCATGGATTGGTTTCAGGGGTTCATGAGAGAAGTCACTAATTCCTTGAGAATGCATTTGGTTTTGATTGACACTTGGAGACATGTTGTGTACCTTTTTGGGTGTGTTGGGGATCATTTTTGGTTGGGAATCCTTGTTTTGCATCCTTGGCATGGTATGACAAAGCTTATTGGGTATGGTTGGAAGGATTCTTGGAGGGATAAGGATAAAAAATTCAGAATTAGTGGTGTTGTTACCTTCCTTACCAGCCATCTGGTGGTCCCATTTGTTCATCAAGAAATAGGTTAGAGAGAAATTTTAAGTGTGGATTGGAGAGATGAACAAATGGTTACTCTTGGGAGTGATCCTTGGCTTAGATAGGGGAAATTTTGAGACATGAGTTTGCTGATTTGGGGCAGACCAACCACCTTACATGGGGAGTTACTCTCATTTAGGAGAGTTGGTTCATCATTTATTGTCATATAGGTGGAAGATATCTATTGGAGATTTCTTGGGTGTGCTTACTAGCCACTCATAAGATGATTGGGTGCAACAAGATGCTCATTTCACATGTTCATACTTGGGAATTCCTATGGCACTACTATTATCCCTTGTGTAGAGTCCATTGTATTTCATTGACCCCAACTTTGAACAACAGTGATTATTTGTTTTTTCAAACCTTTCCTACTCTCCGAGTTCATCTTATGGAAGTTACTGATGCAAATTTTGATAGTTTTCTTGCAATATTGGTCTGGGATAGTGAACCCCCACATGCTTTGGTTCATCATTCTAAGGGTCTTGGAGTGGGAACTGTAGGAGTTTTCAGAAGTCTCCATGGTTATATCAAAATAATTCAGATGAGGCATAGTAGATTCATGTGGAGTTATGGGGATGAGTTTGTTGAGCTCTTGCAAAGGATTGTTTTCCTCTTTGTAAGGAGAATTGGAGAAGTCACTTATGCAGTCATGGCTCTATTAGATACCATATATGGAGATATGTTGAGGAGTTTGATTTTGAGTTGAGTAGACTATCTTTCCTATTGCCAACATTTGTGATAGACCGTGGCATTTTTGATATTGATTACTCAAAGTCTTTTGGGCATGAGATGTTGCATGGTATTGATTTCAGTCCTTCCAGTTTCTTCAGCTTGAGTTTCATGGATGGTAACATTTTGGGGTTACAGGGGAGGTTAGTGCAGTTTTGGCATGATGGTTTCATTATGTGATCAGAGTGGTGCAACATTGAAATGGTGGGTTCTTCCTGAGAAGGACATGGGACCCTGGGATCCTACTTGTTTGGGTGTGGATTAGTTTAAATTTTTCTAGATTTATGGTGGCATTGCTTGAGGAATTTTTTTTTTGGGAAGGGCGGACTATAATGTCCCCATTTTTAGCACTAAACTTTCTAGTGACTAGTAGCCTATCCTCGGATGCCCATTGGCCAGTTAGATGCAAAATTAGGGTTTCTAGCTTTTTGGAGGTCTCCTTTGTGGATTTAGGGGATTACATGTTGGAGTTTTGTAGTTTATTTTATGGATTCTTTTTGGGTTTTTAGAAAGCTTTGGAGAGATGTGACATGTATTTAATGAGAGTGACATGCATTTCAATCAGGAGTTTGCATGCATGATTGGTTTATGAATTCCTTTTGGGTTTTTAGAGAGCTTTGTAATGGTATGACATGCATATGCATTCAAAAACCTTTTCTGGACTTACTATTTTTAGTAAGTTGTGATGGCTGCCAAGTTTGTGCTCAAAATGGGTTTGGAGTCACTATTTTTAGCAGTATGCTATTTTTAATAAGTGCTATTTCTGGTAGTGGTTCCGGTAGCAGTTCTGCACTGGGTTACTATTTATGACAATGGTGGAGTTCAGTGTTGGGGTTTCTATTTATAGAAGTGGTCGGTTTATGATGTTGCTATCTTCAGTTAGTCACAGTGTTCTTTAGTGGTAATCAGTTTTACTTAGTTTTGGCGTTTGGTATATACTTTCTATTTTTAGCACTGTTATTTATAGTAAGTCATATTTGGGTGAGTTGGTCCTAGGCCAATGTGTACGCAATAGTACTACTTCTCTATTGTTTTATTGGAGAGCCTAAGGTTGCAATGTTTAATAATTGATTAATTCAGTCACTTAAGTTGTTTAATAAAGTTATATTATAAACTTAAGTTGATGGGTGAATGGTCATTTGAAAATGTACCTTGAGCCTAGTAAAACAACTTAAAGTTGTTTTTAAAAAACTTATTAATATTCTATTTCCTCCATGAAGTGGGATGCCTAGAGAAGGGAGGAGATACATTTTTAAATGTTTAATATTTCAAAAGAGGAGAAGGGCATGGGTTTTAGATGGAAATGAAGAAAAAGTTGAAGTTCATCTCCCTAATTCTATTTAACTCCATTTTGGATCTCATTTTCATATCTCTGGTTTGACAACATAACAAAATGCTTCTAGATTGCTTAGGTTGTGAACCAAGGACAAAAACCTCTTCATATGGGTTGGTTTTGGTGGTGAGATATCCACCCTAATCAGATATTGAGATACTTTACAATTGGGATCAGAAAAGCTTCACATAGTTTGAATTTGAAGTTTGGAAAATGAAGATTAATTAGATATTTTGATGAGATTTTGGTGTGGTTAGCTTGTTTCCAGTTTTGGTGTGATTTATGAAGATTTTGGTGTGTTTATTTGCATTTTATGGGCATTACTTTCCTGGGTTAGAACTCACTTATTTGATCATATATCTCTGAGACACCTTGAAGAATCAAAATGAGCATTGGATAAATGGAAGGGCCTTTCCTTGATGATCATTTCAAGCACAAGTTAGCAATTTTTAGTGGAGTTCTAATTTTTCTAGAGGAGGTCAAACTTTCTTGAGGGGTGCCACCTTGCTGCTAAAACCCTAGTTTGTTAGCATCATACGTTGTGTTTTGAATGCTGAACTTTGGGCTCTAAAAAAATAGGTCTAAGGCGTTGGAGAATAGAGTGATTTGAAGGCTAAAGCTGGGTGTTGTTTGGTGCTTATTCTGGAGACTCATTGCTTCTGTAACTAGAATTTATTAGGTCTGAAATACCTATTTAATATTTTGATTTTATAACAAAAAATGAATGTTTATTGATGCTCGCTGAAGTTTCTATTGAAAGACAATGTTATTTAGTATTTCTTTTTATTGCAATCATTTCCTTTATATTATATGCATCTGAAACACATTACAAACAAACTCAACATTGAAAACCAACTCAAACACCACCTTGAACAAGCATAACGACAGATAGGGGTTTGAAAAAAAAAATCAGGGGTGTATGTTACATTCTTCAAGGATTACAAACATTCATTATATATTTGGGATGAACCCAAATAATGAAAGTACCAAAATGAGCTTTCCCTTTGCAAAAAATATAAAACATAGGCTTTGTTATAATATTTTCCCTTCTTTTTCTTTCTGTTATATTTTTTTTTCTCCTCTTTCTTTAATCCTCCCCCTCTATCTATTTTTTGGGGTCGCTATATGTTATTTCTAAGGATAGAATGTGCAAAATTACACCAAATCCAAAAAATCCATGACTTCAACATTTCCAAGGGGTTCCCATGCCTATATGTCATGTTTTTCCTAATTTTGGTGCAAACAATTAGGCTTAATCATGTCCATTTGTACCTACAAATTATGGGGAGCCATCTTCCCTTGATATACAATAGTTCTTGTTAATGGAGTCTAGGAAAGGTAGGAGAGTAGGTGGGATGAGCGCACCGAGTTTCATTAGGATTTTTGAGAATTTCAAGACTTGGTTAGGTATTGAGATTTTGAAGGGACTTGGAACCTAGCACCTTGGAGCCTTCTTAGGTTTCAATATTTTATAAGGAAATAGAACCTTAAAACTTTGTGCATCTTAGCCCTGTCATGTTTCAAGATTTCAAAGAGACTTGGAACCTTATTGGGTTTTAGGGTTTTAGAGGGAATTTGAACCTAACACCTTGCAACCCTTTTAGGTTTCAAAACTTTAGAGGGACTTGGGACCTTGGAACTTAGCACCTTGGAGCCTTGTTAGGTATTGGGATTTCAAAGGGATTTGAAACCTTGGAGCTTATCAAAATTCAAGATTTTGGAGGGACTTGGAACCTTAAAACCTGGAACCTGGGAGCCTTATCAGTTTTCATAACTTTTAGGGAATTGGAACCTTGATACTTGCCACCTTAGATCCTTTTTGATATTTTAGAGGGACTTGGAATCTTTTAACTTAATATCTTGGAGCCTTGTTGGGTTTCTATATTTTGGATGGCCTTGGATCTTGGAAGCAAGTACCTTGGAGCCTTGTTTGATTTTAGGATTTTGTAGTGACATGAAACCTTGGAAATTGGAACCTTGGAGCCTTGTTAGTTTCAATATTTTGGAGGAGCTTGGATCCTTGGAACTAAGGTTCCAAGTTGGAAGTCCTCTTGAAGTTTCAAAATTACTACTAAATAAAGGAAAATTTGATACTCCATTAGATTTCAAAGATAGATAATTTAAAATAAGTTATATTATGATCTCCCAGCAACCACAACTCAAGGCCATGCATAATTTCACTTTTTTGCTCAGACATAGGAACTCAAAGGAATGAGGGAACTAAGGAAATGTTACAATGGCCTTGTAACTTTTGAAGAATCCAAAAGCCTAATTATTTTGAAGGAAAGGCCAATTTTTTTGGCATTGACCTCAATACCCCATTACATACATTTCATTAAGGTATTTTTAAATATATATTTTTGAATGAAAATCCTTAGACAATATTTCAACATAAGAGACCTACCTAATTGGACATTTCTTGGATCAACTATTAATGGTGGGTGAGATGGGGTCAAATTTATAAATTGATCAAATCATAGAGAAATGAGACACATTAGAATGGGGTGATGAAACTGAGCTCTATAAAGAAGATAAATTTTTATCCTATTTTGAAATGAATGAATATCCTATAACCAATAAAATATACAAAAAAATGATCTACAAAGGAAAATTCCTTTTCATGAGAAAGGCATTCTAGAACCTATGCATATACATGAGAATAAAGAAAAGGGAACTAGGCTATGTGCCCTATGATAACAATGCTTCTTGTGATATCAAACATATTGCATCCATGACCCCTACAAAGAACTTTCCACAAGTAATATTTTTGATGACATAACCATTCTTACCAAAAATAATCCATATTAGTAGACACATTTGAAAATGAGGAAGCTCTTGAAAAATTCATGAGAATTCAAGATAAAATTCTATTAGGGGATTGCAAGAAAGTGAACACAAGGAAATAGGTGTTCCATCTTTAGGGAGATGGAACTAGGCGGGTACCTATTTCACTCTTAGTTCATTAAAGGAAACCATAGAGATCCCTCAAAAAAATGGATTCAATTGAGGGAAGGGTTAGGAAAAGAGAGGGGGTTTCCTTAGGTGTGATTAAAATGGGGGTTAACCACTAAGAAAATGCTTAGAAAGAAAGCAATGAAAGTAATATGCAAATCTAACTATGTGACCTAGAAAATGAAACTTAAAATTAGAATGAGAGACTGAGGATAAATAGAGAAGCACCTGGAAGACTATAGATGTCCAAAACAAGGCCTGCAACTCTGAAATTATGAATTTTGATGTGCACTGGGACTGATACGCTAAACTAGGTGATTTAATCTTGCTATTGGAATCTGGGGGCAAAATCTGCAATATTCTGCTGGAAAATCAGGGTCTTCAGATAAGTACTAAAAATAGGTATACTGGGACTCATAAACCGAAGGTGGTGATTTAGTCCCAGTATCAGAGTTTGATTGAAACTTTTGTAGCCTTGAGTGATCTTTTGCAGCTTTCATCTTGTCCGATCTTCAAGTTTGAAAATTCTAAATTCTGATCTATAGGTGAGTTTCCGTGAAGATGACAACTTCTTGACAACTTTGAAAACTTTCTTCAATATTGCAACTTTGTCTTCAAAGTATCTTCAAGCTCCAAATCACCTAGATCTACAATCAGATATGAAGAGGGAAAAAAATGTTGTTGTGTTAGGGAATAGGGTTTTTCATTGGTCAAACCCCGTTTTGGTAATCAAACCTTGAAATGAAATAGAATAACATGAAGGAATGATGAATGAACAAATGTAATGTTGCAACTCACAAAACCCTTGTAATGAAGGATGCAAACTAGTGTGAAATGGCTAGCATGAATGTGGATCTTGACTCTTGATCTTGATATGAGATAATGCCTTTGAATGCTTGCTGGAATCATGAAAACCTACATCACAAATGTTAGCTCAAAAATACACATGATGCATGATGAATTTGACATGATGCTTGAATATTGAATGCTACTCCAA
Organism: Sequoia sempervirens; assembly: GCA_007258455.2. Lineage (NCBI taxonomy): Eukaryota > Viridiplantae > Streptophyta > Pinopsida > Cupressales > Cupressaceae > Sequoia > Sequoia sempervirens. The sequence goes on along the minus strand of VDFB02379711.1, from coordinate 28,092,339 downwards.
ATGCTTGATAATAAACTCTTGAATTCTCTTGAAATATTCTCTCAGAATTACTAGATGACTTGTAAACTTTCTAGGAGAAAAGATGTGAAATAACCTTGTATTTATACTTGTTTGTGCCAAATCTCCTGAAATTATAACACTAGAAGCTGACATCAGATCTAGGATAATAATATACCACCATGAATTTGATTTGAAATGGGTCCTAGTTAAAGCGAGACTCATACGCCGGTTGGGGCCTATGAGTCCTAGTGTCTTAAACATGAGACAAACTCCAAAAAGTGTTAAGTTCAATGCAATATTGAAATCAGTCCTTGAGACCTAGGTAGGACCCATACGCCCAAGGTGGCATATGAATCCCAAATCACTAGACCTGGGACACACAACCTCAAACACTAAATCATGATTTTTCCATTAAATGTGTTAGGATTATCCTGAGAAATATGCATTAAATAAGGCTTGTGGATGCAAAATAGGACCAAATAAGGCATAAAAAAGCTCAATTTTAACAGGGAGGGCCCAAACAAGTGTGAAATTGTAAAGAGATACAATTTTCTACACTACATTTAGCCCCCACTTTATTGATAGGAGGAAATTGCTTCAAACTCACACTAAAGTAGAGACATTCACATCAAGAGGGGTACAAGTGTACCAATGTGAATGGCATAGGATGAAAAAGATCAAGGAGGTGGCCAAGCCCCTAGGATCCAAGATCCTACATCAAACCAAAATAGGCGCAAAGGAAAACACATGAGAATGATGTATGAAGCAACAACAAGATACAAGCATACATTTCCAAAGATATAAAGAAGAAAGAAAAAGAAAAAGAGGGGTGGATCAAGCCTCGACCATTTTTGAATCACAATGTGGATTAGATCTAAGATGTTTTTCCAAAAAAATTTACAAGTGGAATTTGATGTCCATTATGCAAAGCACACACACGCTCACAAGGGCTAGTGGAACCTTAGGCCATCTACTAGGTGATCCCCCAAAGAAACATACACACGCAACTGGTATGCGCTCACACAAAAAAGCAAGTGGCTATGGGAAAGTCATGCCTAAGTTAAGCTCCCATACGCTAACCATACCAAAACTATACCTTATGATAACTTTGATAAGGTACAACACAACATGGACAACATGATCCATGAGGCAAGCAAAACTTCGTATGCTAACAAAAAAACAAGATGGCTCCATAGGCAAGCAAAGTGTGTTATGCAAGGTGGCCATATAACAGTTATTGTAAATGTAGAATAGTGTAAGGTACATTCAAAAGGGTTTTTCTTAGTTCATGTAAGGTCTTAACTTAGGGAAAATTGTACCTAATGTCTCCAAGAGAGGACTAATCAAAGAATAGAAGATTCACAACTTAGGGGATGTAATGTGTTGCATCAAGCCACTAAGAGGAATATAATATGGTTAAGAGAGATCACGCTCTTGAAGGACATCACACCCAATGTCACCACCAAGAGAAAGACGCATCGCATGAAGTAAGAAGACCACAAAATGAAACATGAGTTGTAAAATGAAAAAGAATAATACCAATGTATGCCCCCACTTTAAGGAAATTGCTAACACCATGCTGTGAGCAATTACTTTAAAGTAGCAAATGATAAATGCTAACAATAAAGATGACATGAGAGCTTATTTGGAAATCCCTATCCCAAGTCATATGTTTCCAAATAAAGCTACGTCATGAAAAGGGAAGGAAGGGGTTTCCCCCAAAATGAAATCCCAAAATCACATAAGGGATCCATGGATTTGAGGTCAGTATGTCTTTGCTACAATATTCTCATAGAGCTAGAAATTGTCATCATTCCCCAAATACTCATGGAACAAGAAGAATGATACAAAGAGAGAAAAAACAAAGAAAAGATTTTGGGTCAACATGGAAGATACCTAAATGTCTCGACACCTTGCGTCATCCCCAAAAGGAAAACACAAGACAAAGAAAAGATAAAATATTTATGAAATATAGAAGAATGTAGATACAAATAGAGGAATGCCACATAAAGAGAGATACATCAAAGAGAACAATATATGGAGATCACATTATGCACATGCAATCACACTCATAACATGAAAAAGTAAACAAAAGCAAGACTAGTAAGGAACATGTGAGTCAACCTATAGCAGGTCGTCCGCATCCCAATCTTGTTCATCATATATGGATGGTGGACAACTAGACAAAGGGAAAAAAATGAGTGTAGTACTAGGACAAGGATGTCTAATTCTTTCCCCCACTGTGTGCAAGACAAGAATGAGCCAAGGTAGGTGATGAGAAAGAGCTCCTTGCATTTTGAAATGACTTGTAATGAATGTAAGGCATGTAATAGTGAGAATATTATGATCCTACAACTATTACATGGAAAGGAGCATAAGGGCATGTTTTAAGGGATTATTTATATAATATCAAACTTTTTACATATTTGTTTAAAGCATGACACTCATTAGTACTATGTCTAAGAACTCTATTATATCGACAATGTCACATGTTTGTGTTCTTAGGATATGGTTTTGGATTTTCTTTCATGGGCGGTAATGCTATAAGACCTTGAATTAGAAGTATGTGTAAGGTTCTTTCAGTTGTAGACATGGGACATGGAAATTTGAGTTTCTTAAGTTTGTAATGCTTTTGTTTCTTGCTAGATTCACCAATTTCTTGAGTTAGATGTTGAGGAGGACCTAATATGATCCTATCATCCTTATCATTATTACAAGGAATTAGTTGTTCTTTAGGAAGGAGAACACTTATGTTGGGAGGGGGATCTTGATATCCTACTCCTTTGGTATCTTTAGTTGGTATTTGCTCTAAAAGTTGGTGAATTTCATGTTCGCTTGTTATGTCACATCCTTGTTTGCTTAAGATTGTGAATCCTTTTCCATATGTCTCTTCTAGGTTGATGGGAGTGTTGGTCACTTTGTTAACATAGTATGGTTGAATGTTTTCTTGATTAGAAGAGCTAGGTTTATCAATTGTAGGGAGCTTTGTTTTAGTTTGCATCTCAATTTCAGGATGCAAAAGAACAAACATCTCAAGTTGTGTTGGTTGTTTCATGAAAGGACAAAAGGATGCATTAGTCTTAAGGTTGTTAAGGAAATCGTTTATGAATTTGTTCATGATGTCATCATCTTCTCCAATGATGTCAACTTCACAATGATGAAATTACTGGCTCAAAGACCAGTTTGATAGAGATGTTATAACAAAAATATAAAATCCAATCACCTGTAAAATAAAATCAAATACAAAGATAGATGCGTACACCAACACATATGAATAGCATAAACACCAGGATATACCTAAACACACAGATTTAAGAATATCGGATATCTTTGTATAATAAATGAACACAGACTAATAGAGATTTCATTTCATAGAAGAAATTGTATTAAAAAAAGCATAATATCAGGACTTTTCAGTGATGTCTAGAGAGAGACAGTTAAAATTAAATACATATATAAATCGGATTAGTAACTGCTTCTTTCCTTTCCCAAAACTATTTTTTTAATTAAAAGTATTTTCAATAAATAAAACAACTGAAAACTACGATGGTGGCACTTTGCTTCCATATTCTGTAGATGTGCCAAGTCATTTTCGCAAGGCTTGGAAAGCCTTGATGACAGGTGGAAGTTCCTTATGGTGTGGAATGGTTATGTTTCCCATTCGTAATCTCCATGACAAATAGCTATATCGAATGGTTTCAATCCTTTGATCATAAGTCTTCATAAGTCTTGTAGCCTGCGATAGGAAGAGATCCAGTTCGCTGAATTTTCTCAACTGCTCGACGTCAAAAGAATGAGAGTTAAAAATTTCATTAAGTATTTCTTAAATTCACTCTCCAAGGCCTTAGCATTCTCATTACCCCCATTTCCTCCCCTATCAAGTTACAATCTAAGGGAAACGAGGATTTTATGAATCTACTCTAAGATTGCATCGCATTTAGTTCGGACCTCTTGAAGCTTTTGTAAGCCCTATTTTGTGACCTATGATTTCCATTCCACACTTTTATTCCAAATCATGTAGTGAGAATCAAAAACATTTGGTATGATTTGCTCAATGGCTAATTTTTCCATTCCAAAGCTTATCATCGCTTTGATTTCATTTACATATTGATTCCATAGCCTTTTCTCTTTCTCAGTAGTGGAAATATCCTCCCGAACCTCCGTTCTTGAAGCATTTTCCCTTTGTACAGGCACCTAAGAGACTCAAAAATAATTTGATTACCTCTTCTAATTAACCCACCACTCCATTCCTCAACCGACTTGCCAAATTTTCTGTAGCTCCTCATTTTTCTTACTACCTCTTTTCCTATTAAATCTAGGGAGTCAAGGGATGACTCAGCTTGAGATATCAGTTGAGGTGGTAGATCAAAAACCGATTTCAAGCACTTAGTTAAGACTTGGATTTTCCTTTTCAATTAATGTTTACTTTCTTTATCTTTCTTGGACCTCTCAACCATTCTCGCTGTAGACACCTGGAAGATTTTTCCATCTCCATCCCATGTAGGGGTCCTAGGTTGATTCTATCATTATAAAAGTCACTAGCTATTGCTTGAGTGACCTCCTTTTATGTGGTGGGACAAGCAACTTCCAAGCAAAATTTTTCTTATCCAACATCATCAATCAACTGGGTAGTAGTTTTCAACTTCTTTGGCTTTGGATTCCTTTGGAGCAATTGTCCTACCATATCTTGCTTCAGGAGGTCTACTTGTACTGCTTTCCTCTTTCTTGATAGAGTATCTTCCAGCCAAACAGGATTATTAGGAACACTAGTTGCTTTGGAAATAGAGGAGGGGAATATCATTCTATTCATGGGAGGAGTATCCATCTGAACACCTTAGGAAGAGAGTGGAGAAGATATCCATTTTAGAGGTTCATCAACCTCCCTGATAGGCGATGACCGAGATGATGGGGAGGAAGAACTGATATCAATATTACTTAAGTCATCTCCTTCTCCTTCATCCCCTTTATCTAGATCCATATTAGGTAAATATGGGAGGTCCACTTTGCAAGTTGATTGAAGCACATCCTTGTTAGGAGGTTCTTCATCACCATCACCCTGAGCCCTAGACTACATTGAATGTGAGGCAACTCCAGAAGTTCCTACAGTCACAGAAGGCTGACTGCTACCTCCCGTTGGTTGGGTGTTCCATGATCTGGTGTTAGGATGGGATTGCTCTATCTTCTTTTTGGTAACCCACTCTTGAGTCCTTTCCAAAAGATCAACAGTCCTTTCTTCAATTGTTTCCTTCTCTTTATTGCTCCAATCCATAATAGGAATAGGTCAATTTGGTATTAAGTCTGTGAAAATTGGTTTCACTAGGTCTAAGCCATCATCTTCAATTCCTTGTACATCAAAACTCAAATTATAGATGATTATTTATCTCAAGGACAATCTCATCCAACTCTTCCTTCTTACTTCAAATTCATCAAAACAATATGCCCAGTAGTCCTCTAAAGTTGGAAAATGGAGAAAACTAGAGAAAAGTTTCAAGTTATCCTTCACATAATCCTTAAGATCGAAAGGAAATCGTTCATCATAGGTTTGCAGATTGTACCTAGATATTTATTTTCTATGTTGAGGGAATCAAACATGGACTCACATGTGTAGGGGCCGAAACCAACTGGAAATTGAATTGTCACTCTTCTCCACTCCTGGCATCTCTTGTCGACATTCGCCAACTACTTGCAGACTTCAATAATCACAAACTTGTCTTTTGGGTGCCTTGGGAGTTTGATGGGAAAACCAGTGAAACCGCCAACCCTAATATAAGAGAAACTCTAAAATTGGATGAAATGGATGCCATAATAGTTGACAAACTACATAGCCTCAGGTGAAAGCCGCATTTCAATTTTCCCTTGCAGTTCTCTAGTCATTCACATAGTGAAGATGTTTGATATCCTTCTGTGATGAGAAAAGCTCTTATTCAATTGTAGTTTTATCAAGGTACTAAAAAATTGACACCTGATCACGAGGGAGACCACTTGGTCTCAAGCCTGGCCAAGGACTAGTATTTGCAATGGGTTAAATTAAATAAGAGGACATGAAAGATTCCCTATCAGTAGGAAAGTTAACCAGTTGGTTGTGTAACCTATCACTGATAAGCGCCACCCAATGTAGACATTGGGTTCCTTTGAGTATAATTTGGATGAAGAAATACATCCATTCTTGAAAACCAAAGGAATCTTCATTTCCTCAGACTTTGTGCAGCAACATAATCATGTTTGATATCTCTTCAACGAAATGGTTCTTGTGTAAATTTAGGGGTAACTAAGAATTTTCTCCCCTGGGTTTTTCCAACTAGTTCCTTTTCATTATGTTTTGATAGTACTGCTTCTTAATTGAAAACTCAATTTGAGCATTGGTGAAATCCATGGGTGAGTAGTGTTCTTTTTCAAGAATTTTCAAGCATGAAGCAAAGTCAGCTCTTTGGATTTTGACTACTAGTCGGTTGTCCTTAGTTCTTATTTCCCAGGTCTGGGCATCATAATGCCTTATACATTCAAGAACTAATTCAGGGCATTGGATGGCTATAGGAAAGGTAGCTGCCTCTACCAATCCAGTTTCAATTACTCTCTATGTAATGGGTGGTGGATTGGGAGCATTGAATTTTTCTTTAAGCTCACTCATATTTACTGGACCTAGCTTGGTATCTCCTATCTCACACGTCACATGTTAACCCTCCTATGTACTCATAACCTTGACACTTAATTCTTTCCATTTATGGACTACTAGGGTTCGAATGAATTTTCACCAGGTATTCTAGAATGCAGGGAAAGACAAGCCTGAAAATCGCATGCTCAAAAGGAAAAGATATAGACAAAAATACCTTAGAATAACCCCAAACTCTAAGGGAAAATTTCTGCATTGGTGTGGTCCCTTTCTTCACGTCTCTTGGAGTGAATGCCGTAGATGAAGAATGTCTGTTCTTAGCATGAATTTCCCTTTTAATTCCTTGTGAGAAATGTGTAAGTAGATAAACATTAAATGAAATTCCCCATCGTGTAGGCACGTGTTAGCTTTCACATCACTACCTCAATATAACCACTTTTCAAAAAAAATTAAAAAGGAATGGCTATGTGGGCGAGGAAGTGGGTAGTTCACATAACCTTGTAAATCACCTCCCAAGTTCATACTTAGCTAAAAAACACCGCCTGATTCTAAATGAAGTTAAATGTTTCCCTCACAGGGCAGTAAATGGGAGAGTTCGACAAACTTAGTAACACACCACCTGCACTTCTTAAGCTCGATGTAGTGTCAAAAAATATCGTTGGTGACATTTTCACACTTGTTTGGTCCCTCCCTGTAAAATTGAGCTTAATGGTGCCTTGACTTAGTGTTGTAATTATGTGTTCAACACACTCACATTAGGTCTTGGGCCCTTGTGAATTAAATAAACTTAATACTACCTTATTTTAGGTGTTGTAAAGTGTTTTAACACACTTTCAAACTTTTCTAGGGTTGTCATTAATAATTGGGCTTGTTTATGCTTTAATTGGCCTTATTTTACATCCACAAGCCTCATTTAATGCATCTTTTCAAGGATAATCCTGACACAAATTAATATCTAATCATAATTCTAGTGTTTTTAGATTGTGTGGCCTAGATTTAGTGATCTGGAACTCATTCGCCACTTTGGGCATATGAGTCCCACCTAGGTTTTTGGGTCCCGAACCTAGTTTCAAACCTTTCTAAGCATTTTTGAAAATGGTCCCATAAAATAAGCCTAATGGGACTCATTCACCACCTTGGGCGAATGAGTCCCGTGTGGCCCAAAATCAAAATTAATTCAAATTCTTGGCAGGATTTTATCCTCCTAGATTTGATGTCGGCTTGTAGTGTTGTAATTTTAGGAATTCTTGCATAATTAATTATAAATGCAACTTTCTTTCACTCATTTTACACCTAGCAAGTTGAATTAGCATCCTTATAGAAAATTTGAGTTCACAAGAGCATTCAAGGGTGGATTATCAAGCATTTTAGAGTATTATTCAAGCATCAAGCATCATGTCAAAGATTTCATGCATCATGTTTGTTTTGGAGCTAACAATTGTGATGTAGGATTTTATGATTCAAGCAAATGTTCAATTCAAGATTTATTATTCAAGCAAGATTCAAGATATTCATCCATTGGAGCCATCTCATACATGTTTGTAGCACTTCATTGCTAGGATTTGGTGAGTTGCAACATCATATTTTGTTCATTCATCATTCTTTATTCCTATTTCATTTCATTTCAAGGTTTGATTACCAAAAGGGGGTTTGACCAAGGCAGACCCCTATCCACTAATAAAACAATTTTTTTCCCTCTCGCTAGTGTGTGATTTGTAGGTTTAGATTGAAGAAACATTGAAGAGAAATCTTGGAGAAATTTGTCAAAGTGCTCAAAGTTGTTAAAGTTGTCATCAAGCATTGGAGAACATTGGAGAAAACCTATAGTTTGATTTACAGAGATTCAGATCCAAAAATCTGAAGAAGTAGCTTGGGTAGAATGAGAAGAGAATATTCATACCTTGAAGTTCTAGAAAACCCTAATTGGACTGATTCACCATTTCTGGCATATGAGTCCCAGTTTAGGTCAAAATTCAGGTTATTACAGATTCATGTTCCTGCACAGAAACCCAGATCTGGGACTGATTTTCCCAACTTGGCATATGAGTCCCAGTCAGCATTAAAGTAATAATTTCCAGCATTTTAGAGCCTCATTCAATCATATTCAAGTTTCCAGGTGCACACATTCCATCCTACATCTTCTTGTTTTGTTTTACATACTTTTCTAGGTCATTTAGTGATAAATTGCATTACATTAGGTTTCATCATTACATCTTGCATTTCATTTGTCTTTCCAAGCCCCAACTTGGTGGTGAACCCCTCATTAGTTTACAATTATCCCTTAGGAAAACCCTATTGCAAGATATCTTTCTCCTTTGCATTGAGATCTCTATGGTTATCCTTGAATGAGAGAGAGTGAAGATTGTTATTCCAGGTCCTAAACCCTAGATCCCCATAACAATTTTCCCACCTTTCACTCGAAAAAATACCAAGCGAGAATTTCATAAGTTCATATAACTGTGAAAAATATCACTAGTGCTTTCAAACACGTAGGAAGTGCTACAAAGTGGGAAAGAGGAGAGTTAGATTAACTTAAAAAAACACCACATGAGTTATACTAGACACTCAAATGACTACTAGTACATCACAACCAAAATTTTGAAAAATAAGTATGATTTTGGGGGGGGCAAAAATTAGGTAACAACTGGCTTTGACTGGGGATGAAGACTAACAAGGATGAAGCAAAGAACACAAAAAAAAATCTTACATAATTAGTGTCTTATCCATTGGGAAAAAGAGTCAATAAATTATCTAAACTGAGACTCTTAGACACAAAGAAGGCACAACCAAAATATAAACAAAACCCTAAACTAACTATTTACAAATAGAGAGCCCAAAAGGGTACTCAGATCTAGTAGAGCTTGAGATCCTACCCATTGTAAGGAATAGGCAAGGGAGTGTCATCAGGATAAGCCATACAGAAGGTATTAGGTCAAGATTCTTGAGTGATTTTGAATGGACTAGTACATAGAGCATCAAATTTCCTATGGGTACCCTTAGGTTCCCTACGTTTGTCCCATAATAGCACCGAGTTCCCAATCATAAAATTCCTTGGTCTGGATCTTTTATCAAAGTTATTTTTGAACTTAGCCTGATGCATAGTTATCTTTTGTACCATCTCATCGTGTTTCTCCTCAATCTTGGCTAAGTATAGGGTTCTCTTTTCCAAAACATCACATAATTCTTGATCTATAATTACAGTTTGCAGTTTACATGAAGATAGCTCCAGTGGAAGAGGCAACACACTTCCCACTCCATAAACCAACTCAAAAGGGGTCATCCTGATTACCTTCTTTGGGGTGGTCCTATATGCCCATAAAGCTTCATAGAGCTTCCTATGCCAATCTTTTTGATTCTCATTCACCAGTTTCCTTATGATACTTACAAGGTTCTTATTACCAGACTCAGCCTGCCCGTTCCCTTAGGGATAATAATCTACAAAAATGTGATAGGGAGATCCCATAGTCGTAGAAAAAGAGTGAGATTTCATTAGAAGAGAAACTTGTTGCATTATCAATCACTAGTTTGTAAGGAACTTCAAATCTGACAAAGATGTTTTCTTTGATGAAGTCACAGACCACTTCTGAAGCAGTTCTCTTCACAGGAATTCCCTCCACCCACTTGGTAAAATAGCCCGTTGCTATAAGAAAGTGAGTGTGACCTCCACTTGACTGAGGGCTAATAGGTCCTATGAAATATAGGCCCCATTATTGGAAAGGTGCATCAATTACAATAGGCCTAAGTGGAAGTGTTTCCAGTTGAGGTCTTCCTGCAAACAACTTACATTTTTTGCATCTCGCCACCTAGTAATAAGCATCTTTGAACATTCTTAGCCAATAGTAACCATGCCTCAGGATCTTAAAAGCGGTCATAGTTGAAGAAAAAATTCCCTCACACACTTCATTATAAAACATTCTCAGCAGTCTTCCTTGCTGAGCTTTATCCACACAGTTCAACAACGCACCATCCAATTCCATCTTATACAGTGTCCTCCCAAATGACATATTTAGCTTCCTTCAGCTTTAGGTTCCTCTTATATTTCTTCAAAATATTCTTTGGATACTCTTCGTAAGTGAGAAAATAGGCAATGTCTGAGAACCACTCATCTTGGAGTCTAATAGTTAGGACCATAGGAAGGTCTTCGTCATCCCTTTGCTCATTATGACCCTCTTCCATAAGTTTGCAGAGTCCTCTTCCTTTAACTAACTTTCTAGGCTTAAGATCCAAATCATACTCTTGAACCTTATCGATCCAGCCTCCTCTTCTGTTGCAACCAACATCCTATTGAGTAAGGATAATTTTGACAGCAGGGTCTAGCACGTATATGACTGAATGTGAATGCAGGATATAAAATGAAATTGCTTAACTGCCTTTACTACTACAAAACATGCTTTTATATCCCTGAGTAGTTGAACTCATTCCTTTTCAATAGAATGCTCATAAATGCTATGGGTGCTTGCACATTCTTTTTTTCAGCTTGAAGTAGGATGGCAAATATAGTGTGTTCTAAGGAAAATAATAAATAATGAAATCCTTTTTATAAAATTAGTGCATACTAGAACAGGGGTCTAGGTGATGGTTTCTTTGATGTCATTAAAAGAATGTTTTCTAGCTTCATTCCACTTGAAGACTTGTTGGTATTTGATCATTCCCACTATATGTTTGGTAATCTTAGAAAAATATAGTACAAACTTTCTCAAAAAGTTAACTTGTCCAAAAAAATATTTTACACCAGTTTTACTTGAAGGAAGACTCAGCTCGAGAATAGCTTTAACTCATTCAAGGTCTATTCTAATTCCTTCTTTAGACACTATATGGCCTAAAAACTTATTCTAATTCCTTCTTTAGACACTATATGGCCTAAAAACTTACCTTCAGTTACTCTGTTTACTGACTTCTTAGGATTGAGGGAGATGCCATGCTCTTTACATATTTGCAACACTTGCTCTAAGTCCTTGAAATAATTTGCTCACTTCTTGGAGAACACCATCAAGTCATCCAGATAAATGATAATGATCTTTTTCCTGAGATCTCCAAAAGATGGGTCCATGGCTCTTTGGAATGTTGCTCCGACATTAATAAGTACAAAATGCATCCTTTTTTAAGCGAATGTTCCCCAGGGCATAGTGAATGCCATATTATGCTGATCTTCTCCTGCCACATTGATCTGGTTATAGCTAGTGAAACCATCTAGCATGGACATCATATTTGAGCCATCAACTATCTGTAGGAATGATCCATGTTTAGAAGTAGGTAGTTATCCTTTAGGGATGTTCCTAAAGTCCATGTAGATCCTTATTTCACCATTCTTTTTGTGGACTAGAACAATGTTGGCTATCCAGGTTGAATGATGAATCAGGTAGATTATTCTAGCTTTCAACATCTTGTCGATTTCGCTGAAGATTGCATTAGTTACCTTAGGGTTATAATTTCTTTGTTTCTATTTGAAAGTGGATATTCCACCCTTCAGTGGAATGTGATGCTGAAATTTCCCATCCATGAAATTCTTAAGATCATCATAGCACCAGGCAAAAAATTCCTTATACCTAATAAGCAAGGCTATCAACTTTTCCCTTTCTTTTGGAGAACAACACTTTCCAATATAGACCAGCTTAGGAGAGTCGGGACTCCCGATATTCACTACTTCAAAATCTCTATAACTATTGATGGATTCATTAATTTTCCATTTAATGGATCGATAATTTCGATCAAATAGATCTTCCAAAGAAACTAAACCCTTAGGAATTCTATTACCTTTCAATTGTATGACCCCATCCTTCAGCTCATTGATGTCATCAGGGCATAATTCTTTACATTCACTGGAGCTTCCTTCGAAGAAAGTTTGGGAAAACATTTCAGCATTCTCCAGGAAGGCCTGAATCTTCTTATCATTCTTGAACACTTGCCAATGATTGACATTTTTAGGGACACTGGGCCAATAAATTAATTCAATCCTATAAGATTTGTCTTTGAAATTGGGATGAGGTAGCAATAGGGAAGCATAAACAACCAAAGAATCATCTTTGGAATTCCTTTCCTTAGGAACAACCTCTACTAAAAATGCCTCAAAACATTCAATAGCATCCCATACCTTGTTCCTGTAGTGTATTAACTTTTCATTTTTTATAGTGAAAATCTTTTGCACCTGATTGACAATCAATTTTGCATCTCCTAAAACTCTAAGCATCTTGATTCCCATACTCCTCGCTTCAGCCAATCCCAATAAGAGAGCCTCATATTCTACGATATTATTGGTGTTTACAAATTCCAACTTATAAGAGAAATGATTTTGTTCACTCGAAGGGGAAATGAGAACCACACCTACTCATGATACAGAGTTTGAGTAGATTCCATCGAACTCCATTGTCCAGAGTTCTAAATTTGAACCTGAATCAATCACATTGATCTCTTTATCTTCATATGAAAACAACATATAATTTACAAATTCAACTTCTTCAAAAAAAATTTGGGCCTTAGGGTCTTCTGATTTTAGTATTGTTATCTTAGCTTTAGGCTCAAGCTCCAAGCACACTTTCTTATTTCCAATAGGTATAGTAGCATAAGACCAATCCAACTGAATTTCTCTGCCTAAGTCTTTACAATTTTTTTTGCTTAATAGCATGCCATAGCTAGCAAGTATATCAACTACCAAAATGGTGAGCTTAAGCCATTTTTTCGGATGGGATACAAGTGCTACTTGTGCATCTTTGATCTATCCAATTAGGGGAAATTTTTTGGACTCCATGGAATAGCATTTCCCAAATGTCTTGGTTAGGTTCAATCCCAAGGCCTAGGTAGTTTTTGCAGGAATAACATTATCAAAGGCGTCAGAGTTAATAATACAATTATTCAACCTAAACCCATTTATAAATAGTGTCACATAGAAAGGATTGGGTTTATCATCAAAAGAGTATGATGAAGACACTTTACTACTGGATGCCACATTAGAGGCTAAGTGCTGAGAACTAATCATATGTTCATCTAAGCCAGCATGAGACTCAAACTGTCCTAGTCTGAAAAACTCAATTAATCTATCTAGCTAGTTCTTTAGGATTCATGTGTAAGTATTCTACTTGGGAAAATTTCACTTTAGAGTTCTTGCAAAATTCGATGATATCAAAGGTTCCAGGAGACATTTTAGTAGATAACACATCAAAATATTTGGAAAAAATTTCTACGGTTGTGTGATACATTTTCTCCCTTCGAATTCGAACTAGCTCTAGTAAGTAAAAATTTAGGAGAATTTTGAGTACCTTGTTTATTAGTGTTTTATTGTCCTCATGTGACAGTGGCACATGTAGGCTCATCCAGAGTGATGTAGACATCTCCACCTCTATCATCATTAGGTTCAAACTCGAAGTACCCATTCGCAGAGTCTCTATACTAATTAGAAGGGTTTCCTTCCTTAGTAACATCTTCAATGACCTCCTTCATAGTGGCTATTTGCATGAATATATTCATCTCAGGAAATTATGATCCATCATGGTCAGAAGTAAGGTGAAAGGCACACATATATTCTTCTTGTTATTTCCTAGAGGAGCTTCTATAACCAACCTCTATTTAGTTGGAGGTAGGGAAATGTTCTTATTTCCTGGTTGATAATTCACCTGTATTGAGAAGTCATGATAAGGTTGATTACTTTTAGGTAATTTCATCTTAAGATCAATAATGTCATTCGCTAGTCTCTGCATCATAGGATCTAACGAGGTAGTTGGCTGTGACTTATTTGTTTGCATCTATATTTTCCACTTCCCCATTGTGATATAGTCATCTTTTAATTCGATAGCAAGCATTTGTGTGGCCTCCAAGGTATTCACTGGTTGTCTTTTCATAAGTAAACCAATATCTAGATGTTGTGCATTGATGAAGAATCACTTTTGCATCTCTTCAGATGGTCTCTTAGCATAATTGATTTGAGATACCAATCTATTAAACTTTGCAAAAAATCTCTCATGGGCTTGCTTGCCTCTTTCTTCATTTGCATCGCCTGCACTATCATGGAAAGATCATCATCCACAGTTTTTAACCTAGCTTCAACCTTACTTAACATAGTTTCCCAATTGTTGATTGAACCACATAGCATTGGTAGAACCATTGTGTAGTCGCATCCACTAAAGATTCTACAAAAATACTAACCGTCACATATTCTTCCTATACTCCAAGAACACCACAAGCTGTAAAGAAGGCATCAATATGCTCCTTGGGTGAGATCTTTCCATCGCCCCTGAACTTGGGTAGATTTTTGTGAGAGCCTTTAGGTAAGTCGTGTAAATTGTTTCCTAGACTTAAAGGACCTATAGCAGCCCCCCATGAGATAGGAGGTTGATTGGCCATAATGTGAGGGAAGTTAACAACTACTAGAAGGACAATTCCATGTAACACTAAAGCCTCAGAAGTCGAATAATCAATAGGTTCCCTAGTTGGAGAAGCAGGTATACTTCTATCCCCAACCCTTCTTCAGGAAGGAATAATATAGGAAAAGTTAGTTCTTTACAAGGACTCAAAAATTGGGTATATGAGACACCCCTACTTCTTTCTCCGCTAGTAAACCTTCTAGAATCCAGGGTGGACTTAAGGTATTAAATATGTAAAACTTGGATAAGGAAACTCAAATTTTATTTGGTTCATTCTCTCCCCAGTGGAGTCACCAAAAATATGTTGGTTAACAGGCTGGGGGCCTTGAGAAGTAATGAGTTATTTTGCTCGAAAAGGTGTGATTATTCCCAGTTACAACTCTAGAAAGTTCACAATTTCATTTGTGAATTTCCTCTAAATTTTATAGCTACAACTCCCTCATATGATATGCAATGAATTTGACTAATCTAACTAAATGTGTGTATGCTTTTAACCCAAAAGCAGGAAAGGAAAAACTTGATACAAGGAAAATTCCTAATACAAAGTGCAAAGAAAAGTAATAAAGATGCTGGCACAAAGACCAGTTCACATATAGCAAGTTATGAAAATACTAGCACAAAGACCAATAGGCATGGAACAAATTATGAAATTACTGGCTCAAATACCAGTTTGATAGAGATGTTGTAACAAAAATATAAAACCCAATATCACCTATAAATTAAAATCAAATACAAAGACAGATGCATACACCAACACACAAGAATAACATAAACACTAGGATATACCTAAACACATAGGTTTAAGAATATTAGATATCTTTGTATACTAAATGCACACAAAAAAATAGAGATTTCATTTCATAGAAAAAATTGTATTCAGAAAAGCATAATAACAGGTCTTTTCAATGATTTCTAGAGAAAGACAATTAAAATTAAATACATACATACATATATATATATATATATATATATATATATTATAAATCGGCTGAGCAACCACTTCTTTCCTGGCCCAAAACTGATGCTTTAAATTAAAAGTCTTTTCAAGAAATAAAACAATAGAAAACTATGACAATAGACCTTTGCTTTCAGATTCTGTACACATGGAAAGTCATTTCTGCAAGGCTTGGAAAGCCTTAATAACATGTGGAAGTTCCTTATGGTGTGGAATGGTTATGTTTCCCATTCATAATCTCCATGCTAGCTAGCTATCTTGGATGGATTCAATCCTTTGATCATAAGTCTTCATGAGCCCTATAGCCTGTGATAAGATGAGATCCGATTTGCTGAATTTTCTCAACTGCTTGACGTTCAAATATTGAGAGTTAAAAAATTTCATTAACTATTTTCTGAAATTCACTCTCCAAGGCCTTAGCATTCTCATTATCCCCATCTCCTCCCCTGTCAAGTTGAATTCTGAGGGAAACAAGTATTTTATGAATCTCCTCTAAGATTGCATCACATTCAGTTCAGACCTCTTGAAGCTTTTGTAAGCAATGTTTTGTGACCTATGATTTCCATTCCACACTTTTATTCCAGATCATGCAACGAGAATCAATAGCGTTGGGTATGATTTGCTCAATGGCTAATTTTTCCATTCCAAAGCTTAATATCACTTTGATTTCATTTACATATTGATTCCATAGCCTTTCCTCTTTCTCAACAATGGAAATCTCTTCCCAAACCTCTTTTCTTGAAGCATTTTCCCTTTGTAGGCACCTAAGAGACTCAAAAATAATCCAATTACCTCTTCTGATTAACCCACCAATTCATTCCTAAATGGCCCTGCCAAAGTTTTTGTAGCTCCTCATTTTGCTTAGCACCTCTTTTCCTATTAAATCCAAGGGGGTGAGAGGATGACTTAGCTTGAGATATCGGTTGAGGTGGTAGATCAAAAATAAATTTGAAGCACTCAGGTAAGACTTGGATTTTCCATTTCAATTCATCTTTACATTGTTTATCTTTCTTGGATCTCTCAACCATTCTCGCTGCAGACACCTGGAATATTTGTACAACTCCATCCCATGTAGGGGGTCCCAGGTTGATTATGTCAACATCAAAGTCACTAGTTGTTGCTTGAGTGACCTCCTTTTGTGTTGTGGGACGAGCAAATTTTAGGCATAAGTTTCCTAATATGACATCATCAATCAATTGGGCAACTGTTTTCAACTTCTTTGGCTTTGGAGTCCTTTGGAGCAATGTCCTACCATATCTTGCTTGGGAGGTCCAATTGTACTGCTTTCGTCTTTCTTGACAGAGTGTCTTGCAACCAAATAGGAGTATTAGGGACATTGGATACTTTAGAACTAGAGGAGGGGAATAGCATTCTATTCATGGGAGGAGTATCTATCTGAACACCTTGGCAAGAGAGTGGAGAAGATCTCTATTTTAGAGGTTCATCAACCTCCCTGACAGGTGATGACCGAGGTGATGGGGAGGAAGAACTAATATCAATAGTACTTAAGTAATCTCCTCCTCCTTCATCCCCTTTATCTCGATCCATATTAAAAAAAATGGGTATGTGCAGGATCATCATGGAAAAAATAGGCCCTTAAGTGGCGAAAAATTAAGAAAAATCAGATTTAGGCAACTTGACGTAAAAGTTTGAATAAATTATCTATATTATTTCAAAAATATGTAAGAATAGAATATGTAGCAAATTGAATGTAGTTTCTAAACTACTAGGTTTATTTAAAAAAAAAAATCTATTTGTTGAAAATTTGAAATTTCAATGTAGTAGTACTTAGATTTCAAGGAAAAAATAAGAAGTAGGTGTCTGTTTGACCACTCTAACCACAATAAAATGATAATATTTTTTTATAATATTTTAGATATAAGTAGAGGACTCATGTCGGGATGTGATGCATATTTTTTTGTTCCAAGTCAATAATTAATTAAATGAATTTTTTATTACAATTTCAAAAAAATATAAAAACTTGTATGTCTGACCACCTTAACTTGGTCAAAACTTCATGAAATTCATTTTTTTAAAAAAATCCTATAGTATGAAAAGTATAGAGTGTGACACATGTTTCAGATTCAAAAAATGTGATACCGTTTGAAAGCTATAGATGTTTTTCAATTAGCCTATCAATCATAACTTTAGTCGTAATTCAAATAGAAAATGAATAATAACTATTTATTAAATTCAAAGAAAAGCATAATTTATATTAGTGGAAAGCTGAGAATCTCTTTTAAAAACCCTTTTCATTTCATCAATTTTGGGTAAAAAAAGTCGTCAGCCACATACCCTACACATATCCATCATATCGCCACTTTTTGGCCCACCATGATCCTGCACATACCAAATTTAGGAGGTCATCTCTGCAAGTCGATTGAAGCACAACCCTATTAGGAGGTTATTTGTCAACATCATCCTGATCCCTAGACTACATTGAATGTGAGGTGACTCCAGAAGTTCCTACAGTCATAGAAGGCTGACTACTGCCTCTCACTGGTTTGGTGTTCTGTGATCTAGTGTTAGGATGGGATTACTCTGTCTTCTCTTTGGTAACCCACTCCTGAGTCCTTTCCAAAACATCAAAATCCCTTGCTTCAATTGTTTCCTTCTCTTTATTTCTCCAGTCCATAGCAGGAATAGGTCAATTTTCTATTAAGTTTGTGAAAACTGGGTCCACTAGGTCTGACCCGTCATCTTCAATTCCTTGTACATCAAAATAAAAATTATAGATGATTATTTGTCTCAAGGAAAATCTCATCGAAATCCTCCTTCTTACTTCAAAGTCATCAAAACAATCTACCTTGTAGTCCTCCAAAGTGGGCAAATGGAGAAAACTAGGGCCAAGTTTCAAGTTATCCTTCACATAATCCTTAAGATCGAAAGGAAATCGTTCATCATAGGTATGCAAATTATACCTAGTTATTTCTATTTCTATGTTGAGGGCATCAGACATGGACTCGCATGTGTAGGGGCCGAAACCAACGAGAAATTGCATTGTCACTCGTCTCCTATCTTGGCATCTGTTGTTGATATTCACCAACTGTCTGCAGAATTCAATCATCACAAACTTGTCTTCCAAGTTCCTTAGGAGTTGGATAGGAAAAACAGTGAAACCGCCAACCCTAATATAAGAGAACCTCCATTATGTTCTGATAGTACCCCTTCTTGAGTGAAAACTCAATTTGAGCACGAGTGAAATCCATGGGTGAGTAGGGTTGTTTTTCAAGAATTTTCAAGCATGAAGCCAAGGTAGCTCTTTGGATTTTGACTACTAGCCGGTTGTCCTCAGTTCTTATTTCCTAGTTTTGAGCATTATAATGCCTTATACATTCAAGAATTAATTCAGGTCATTGGACATCTATGGCAAAGGTAGATTCCTCTACCAATCCGATTTCAATTACTCTCTGTGTAATGGGTGGTGGATTGGGAGCATTTGAATTTTTCTTTAAGCTCACTCATATTTACTGGCCCTAGCTTGGTATTTCCTATCTTAGGCATGTTGCATGTTAACCCTATAACGTACTCATAACCTTGACACTTAATTCTTTCCATTTATGGACTACTAGGGTTCAGACGGATTTTCACTAGGTAGTCTAGAATGTAGGGAAATACAAGCCTAAAAATCGTATGCTCATAAGGAAAATATATAGACAAAAATACCTCAGAATGACCTCGAACTCAGAGGGTAGAAGTCTACATTGGCGTGCTCCTTTTCTTCATGTCTCCCGGAGTGAATGTCCCAACTGAAGAATATTTGTCCTTGGCATGAATTTCCCTTTCAATTCCCCACAAGAAATGTGTAAGTAGATAAACATTAAATAACATTACCCATCGTGTAGGCACGTGTTAGCTTTCACATCACTACCTCAACATAACCTCTTTTCAAAATGAAAAAAAAGAAACGGTTATGCGAGCAGGGAAGGGGGTAGTTCACATAACCTTGTAAATCAACACCCAAGTTCATAATTAGTTACAAAACATTACCCATTTCTAAATGAAGTTAATTGTTTCCCTCTCTAGGCGATAAATGGGAGAGTTCACCAAACTTAGTAACACACCGCCCGCACTGCTTAAGCTCGAAAATAGACCAAGCGAGAATTTCATAAGTTCATATAACTGGGAAAAACATCGCCGGTGCTTTCAAACATGTAGGAAGTGCTACAAGGTGGGAAAGAGGAGAGTTAGAGTAACTTAAGAAAACACCACTCGGGTTATACAATACACTCAAATCACTACCAGTACATGATAGTCAAAATTTTGAAAAATAAGCATGATTTTGGGGGGGGAATTAGGTAACAACTAGCTCTGATTAGGGAAAAATACTGACAGGGATGAAGCAAAGAACCAAGAAACAAGCTTACATAATCAATGTCTTTTCCGTTGGGCAACTAAGTCAAGAAATTATCTAAACTAAGACTCTTAGACACAAAGGAGGCACAACCAGAATAGAAACAAAACCATAAACTAACTATTTAAAAAGAGAGAGCTTAGAAGGGCACTCAGATTTGGTAGAGCTTAAGATCCTACCCATTGTAAGGAATAGGAAAGGGAGTGTTGTCAAGATAAGCTGGAAAGAAGGTATTAGGTCCACACTCTTGAGTGATTTTGAATTGACCAGTCCAGAGAGCATTGAATTTCTTGTGGGCACCCTTAGGTTCCCTATGTTTGTCCCATAATAGCATTGAGTCCCCAATCATAAAATTCCTTGGTCTAGATCTTTTATCAAAGAGCTTTTTGACCTTAGGCTGATGCATAGTTATCTTGTCTACCATCTCATCACGTTGCTCCTCAATCTTGGCTAAGTATAGGGTTCTCTTTTCCAAAGCATCACAAAATTCTTGGTCTTCAATCGCAGTCTGCAATTTATAGGTAGATAGCTCCAATGGAAGAGGCAACACACTTCCCACTCCATAAACCAACTCAAAAGGGGTCATCCTGATTACCTTCTTTGGGGTGGTCTTGTCTACCTATAAAGCTTCATAGAGCTTCTTATGCCAATCTTTCTAATTTTGGTTCACCAGTTTCTTTTTGATACTTACAAGGTTCTTATTACTGGACTCAGCCTGGTCGTTCCCTTGAGGATAATAATCCACCGAATGTGATAGGGAGATCCCATAGTCGTAGCAAAAAAGTTAGATTTCATTGGAAGAGAAACTTGTTGCATTATCCATTACTAGCTTGTAAGGAACTTTGAACTTGACTAAGATGTTTTCTTTGATGAAGTCACTAACCACTTTCGAAGTAGTTCTCTTCATAGGAATTTCCTCCACCCACTTAGTAAAATAGTATGTTGCTGTAAGAATGTGAGTGTGACCTCCACTTGACTGAGGGCTAATAGATCGTATGAAATCTAGGCCCCATTGTTAGAAAGGTCTATCAATGACAACATGCTTAAGTAGAAGCACTACCAGTTGAGGTCTACCAACAAAAAACTTACACTTTTCACATCTTGTGACCTAGTAATATGCATCTTTGAACATTCTTAGCCAATAGTAACCATTCCTTAGGATCTTAAAAGTGGTCACAATCGAGGAAAAATGTCCCCCACATGCTTCATTATGAAACATTCTCAACATTCTATCTTGCTGAGCTTTATCCACACACTTCAAGAACACACCATCCAATCCCCTCTTATACATAGTGTCTTCCCAAATGACATATTTAGCTATTTTTAGATTTAGGTTCCCCTTCTATTTCTTTGAAAGATGATTTGGACACTCTTTGTAAGTGAGAAAATAGGCAATGTCTAAGAACCACTCATCTTGGAGGCTAACAGTTAGGACCATAGGAAGGTCTTCCTTATCCCTTTTCTCATTATGACCCTTTGCATAAGTTTGCAGAGTCCTCTTCCTCGAACTAACTTTGTAGGCTTAAGATCTAAATCATACTCCTGAACCTTAGCGATCCAACCTCCTCTTTGGTTGTAGCTGACGTCCTATTGAGTAAGGATACTTTTGAAAGCAGGGTTTGGCATGTATACAGCTGAATGTGAATGCAGTATATAAAAACAAAATTTCTTAAATTTCTTTACTACTGCAAAATCATGCTTTTCTATCTAAGAGTAGTTGAGCTCATGTTTTTTCAACAAAATTCTCATAAAGGCTATGGGCGCTTGCAAATTCTTTTCGTTACCTTGGAGTAGGATGGCAAATACTATGTGTTCTGAGGTAGAATAATAAATAATGAAATCCTTTTTAAAATTAGGGTGTACCAGAAAAGGGGCTTGGGTAATGGCTTCTTTAATGTCATTAAAAGCCTGTTTTCTAGCTTCATTTCACTTGAACACCTGTTGAACTCTTTCATAATTCCCACTATATGTTTGGTAATCTCAGAGAAATCTGGAAAGAAATTTCTCAAAAAGCTAACTTGTCCAAAAAAATATATCACACCAGTTTTACTCGAAGGAATACTCAGCTGGAGAATAGCTTTAACTCATTCAGGGTCTATTCTAATTCCTTCTTTAGACACTATATGGCCTAACAACTTACCTTCAGTTACTCCAAATACTGAATTCTTAGGTTTGAGAGAGATGTCGTGCTCTTTACATCTTTGTAGCACTTGTTGTAAGTCCCTTAAATTATTTTCTCTCTTCTTGAAGTACATTGTCAAGTCATCCAGATAAATGACAATGATATTATTCTTAAGATCTCTGAAAGAAAGGTCCATGGCTCTTTGGAATATTGCTCCGACATTGCTCTGACATTGATAAGTCCAAAAGACATCCCGTTGTAAGAAAAATTTCCCTAGGGTGTAGTGAATGCCATCTTATGATGATCTTCTCCTGCCACATTGATCTGGTTATATCAAAGTTAACCTAGATCTAGGACTGCAAGATTTAGGAGTCCTAAATCTAATGCATTAGATTTGCATTAGTTGATTTGCATTAGTTGAACTGCATTTAGGAATCCTAAATCTAATGCAAAGTTAACCTAGATCTAGGAATACAATGTACTCCAAATCAAAAATTCAATTGTCCAAAGGTCGGGTTCACCAAAATGAACGTAAGGAAATAGGTGTTCCACCTTTTTGGGAGATGGAACTAGGGGGGTACCTATTTCACTATTAGTTCATTAAAGGAAACCCTAGAGATCCCTCAACCAAATTTATTCAATTGAGGGAAGGGTTAGGACAAGAGAGGGGGTTTCCTTAGGTGTGATTAAAAGGGGGGTTCACCACTAAGAAAATTCTTAGAAAGAAAGAAATGAAAATAATATGCAAATCTAACTATGTGACCTAGAAAATGAAAGTTAAAATCAGAATGAGAGACAGAGGATAAACAAAGAAGCACCTAGAAGACTGTAGATGTCCAAAACAAGGTCTGCAACTCTGAAATTTTGAATTTTTATGTGTACTAGGATTGATCCACTAGATTGGATGATTTAGTCCTACTATTGGAATCTAGGCAGAATCTGGAATCTTCTTCTGCCAAATCAAGATCTACAAAAAACTGCTGAAAATGGGTATACTATGACTCATACACCCAAGGTGGTGATTTATTACCAGTATAGGGGTTTGACTAAAAATTCTATAGCCTCGAGTGATCTTCTATAAATTTTGTCTTGTCTGATCTTCAAGTCCAAAAGGTCTAAATTCTAATTTGTAGGTGGGTTTATGTGAAGATGACAACTTCTTGACAACTTTGACAACTTTCTTCAATCTAGAAACTTTGTCTTTAAAGGATCTTCAAGCTCCAAATCACCTAGATCTACAATCACACATGAAGAGGGAAAAAATGTTGTTGTGTTAGGGAATAGGGGTTTCCCTTGGTCAAACCTTGTTTTGGTAATCAAACATTGAAATGAAATAGAATAACACAAAGGAGTGATGAATGAACAAATGCAATGTTGCAACTCACCAAACCCTTGAAATGGAGGCTGCAAACTAGTGTGAAATGGCTAGCATGAATGTGGATCTTGAGTCTTGATCTTGATATGAGATAATTCCTTTGAATGCTTGCTTGAATCATGAAAACCTACATCACAAATGTTAGCTCAAAAACACACATGGTGCATGATGACTTTGACATGATGCTTGAATCTTGAATGCTACTCCAAATGCTTGATAATAAACTCTTGAATTCTCTTGTAATGTTCTCTCAAGATTGCTAGATGACGTAAAATTGTTAGGAGAAAATATGTGAAATAACCTTGTATTTATACTTGTTTATGCCAAATTTCTCGAAATTACAACACTACAAGCCGACATTAGATCTAGGATAATAAAAGTCTGCCAAGAATTTGATTTGAAATAGGTCCTAGTTAAAGTAGGAATCATATGCCAATTGGGTCCTATGAGTCTCAGTGTCTTAAACACGAGACACAAACTCCAAAAAGTGTTAAGTTAATTGCAATATTTGAAATCAGGCCCTAAGACCTAGGTGGGACCCATATGCCCAAGGTGGCGTATGAGTCCTAGATCACCAGATCTGGAACACACAACTTCAAACACTGAATCATGATTTGTCCATTATAATGTGTTAGGATTATCTTGAGAAAGATGCATTAGATAAGACTTGTGGATGCAAAATAGGACCAAATAAGGCATAAAGATGCCCAATTTTAGTAGGGAGAGCCCAAACAAGTGTGAAAATTTAAAAGGATACATTTTTCTACACTACAAAAAGGATTTGAGATCAGTTTAGAAACACATTCATACTTTGGGGAACAAGAGGAGCTCCATGGTCCAACCAATCAAAAGATAGAAAGAAAAAAACTAAAATAAATAAATAAGTGAAATTCAAGATAATAAGGATGTGTTCATTGGTGAAAACTCCTTTAGAGTGCTAATGGATGAGGAGCTCAACTATCCCTTTGATTGGTCGACATCATTGGTTGAGGAAACTATAGAAGTTAATCTTGGCACATAAGAAGATAAAAAAGATCACCCAAATATTTATATTTAACTCTTGTAGAAAATGAAACCAACTTTTTAATACTTAACTAATCAATAAACATTTTTTCCTAGTCAAATAATGACATGCCTTGATTCAATCCATTATTAGTAGTACAACATCTTGTTGTAAATCCATATGCTAAACTTGCGAAGTAAAAGTTAAGAAAGATGTATCCCCAAAGCACTCTATTAGCTAAAGAAGAATCATAAAACTCCTAAAAATTGGCTTCATTTGGCCTATTGATTACTTTTACTAGATATCCAACATTATCCTTTTTGGCAAGAAGCCCAAAGGAATCCATGTACACATAGATTTTAGAGATATTAATAAAGCATGTTCCAATGATGATTTTCCATTGCATAATATTGACATGATAGTTGAAATTATTGCAAGATAAGGAATGTTGTCACTTATGGATAGATTTTCTAGCTACAATTATACCCAAATTACACTTAAATATTGACAATTTGTTTTTATCATTGCTTGAGGTGCATTTTGTTAGCAAGTTTTGCATTTTGGTTTGAAGAATATTGAGGCAACTTATTGTAGTGAGCCATTTTCTTCATAACCAAAGCTTACATATGCTAAACAACCAAGCCCACAATAAATATTTTCTTTTATCCTTCAACATAAATAAAATCAAATATACTATAAAAAATATATTTTATTTAATTATAAAATAAAATATTTATAAGTATACTAATAAGATATGAAAGTAAACTTAATCTTCATATATTTTCAATATGTTATAACACAACTTGAAGAATTTTTTGTTTTGTTTGGTAAATTGCTGCTAAGGGGCAACACCCTACGCTTTTGCTTGGAGCTATGAACCAGTGAGGCCACATATGGGGGACCTCATCCTTGATATCTCCATAACCACCACTGCCACCACCACCCACTGCTACCGTCACCATATCCACTGCCACTACTACCTTTGTTGACCCCGTGACCACTTTCTCCCTGTGGCAATCCCACTATCCACCGTGGTATTCGAACCTTAGACAGCCCAACTGCTGCCCTTGCAACTTAATTGTTGCACTGCGGGGTCAACCCCACAACTTGAAGAATATTGTTGTTACATCAAGAAACATAATTAAAATAGTAGAAAGGGGTGGAGTGTAATGACATGAATGTGTTAACAAAAGCTATTAAAGAAATAACACACACAAATAATAACAAGAAAAAAGAAAAGTTTAATAACTCTACAAAATGTTTCTATACATAATTATTCTCATTTACTTATAATAAATAAAATAATTTTAATGAAATAATGTTAATAAATAAAATACTAACTAACTATATATACTCTTAAAGTGATTAAATAATTTATTTCAAACTATAGACATATGAAGTATGATATTCCTCCACACCATTTACATAACTAACACTTGTACCAAAAGGAGATGCAATGGTTAGCGGATTGTATTTTATATTAATCTGAGTCAAAATAAAATAACATTTGTTAAAAATATTATTTTGCATAAAGTATGTTCCAGACCTTTTTACTTGAAAAAGAATTAATTTAAGAATTAAGGGATTAAAAACATGTACAATAGACTATTATTAGAAATGATTCATTTGTCTTCACCAATGCCAAACAAAGGAAGTGCAAATGTTTTTCCTTTTAGCTACTGTCACAGTAGATGAAAAGTTCCATAAGAGATGGTAAAAAAGATTAATCACATAATCATCTCTTTCTACTTCCTAAAATTTTACAACCAAATACCAACAAAACATGTATACACATAATTAATTAGCATTTTCCAACGTCTTGAATTCCATCTTCTCCATGGATGAGTGTTCTAATCAATGGAGCTCAAATTACTCACTACTTCGACACCACTTTCTTGGACTTGGACTTGTGTACAAAGGAGTTTTTCAAGCACGTCTATTGGATAGGTTTTTCCTATGAATTTGTTGATAAAATCTACCATAAATGAGACTACTTTGGGCCCAAAAATGGTTTAGATAAAACAGAACAACCACATAAAGAAGACAATTATTTTAGAACGAAATAAAACACGACAAAAAAAATGATCCATCCACGGACAAATTGCAAAAAAACTCACTGAAACCATGGCAAGTGATAATGATAGTCTTCATAAATTATGCCATGCTATCAATGACATCGAGAAGAAAAAATGGGCAGAGTTTACAAGAAAAATTTACAAAACCCTATCTCATCATATTTTTTTAATTGAAACAAACCAAAAATAATCTCCTTGCAGTTGCTGCTTCAATCCATTCACAGTAAACTGGGTTTTAGGGCTATTGAAATCTGATTTGATTCAGAGTCAACTGACTCAATATTTTCCACATGCTTGTTGTGGCTTGCTTGACCATTCAAGTACTTCCTACAACCAATTTCTTCTGGGCATTTAAACCCTACGTAGAAACTATCACCAAGCTTACGAAAGCCATCAACACTCCTGCAACCATCATACCCATTCCTCTTTGCAATGCCATTTGTAGCCAGTTAAATGCATGTTAAATCAACATCCAACTAAGAATGAATTATCTGCTCAATGTAATATAATATACCTTGGATTTGGATAGAGAAAAAAAGGAGATATATGGTGCAAAAGCAACACTTGCGAAGAAGGCCAATGGTATTGATAGCCATGCCAAGAGCTTTATCCCATCCATTACTAATCATAGGAGAGCCATACCAAACGTAGGGTAACCTTGACATATCTTTGCTTGTCTTGTTCAACATGACTCTCCTGAAGGTATATTTGCAATCTCAACATTAACACGTCTATTCATTATGTTTATTACAGAAAATTTATGGCCATTTCTCATGAATATTACTTCATTGGGATACCAATTCATGTTCAAACTGCTACAACTATTATCACCATGAACATGAACACATTTCATCGATGCTTTTGGCCCAATGATCTGAATAAGTTCCTTAGCTTGGCCCTTGAACATGACATACATGATGCATTTGAGATGTGGATTTTGAAAGTGTGCATTGTGGAATTTTAGTTATTTATGTTATTTGAGATTGATTGAGAATTATTTCCATTGTTGTCAATTCCCGCTCTTTGGTTGGGTTGAATCAAAGATCACACAGAAGCTCACTAGCTGAATCAGGAGATTTTCTTGTAAGTTTTGGCTAGCCCCTTTGTATTTTATTTTGTTTGGGTTTGGGGTGATTTGTCATATATAGTAGTAGTACTTGCATTGGGACTGTCAGTTGAGTGAGAGTGAGGTAACTTTTATTTTTTGCTCTTATCCCAGAACTTGAAGATCCTAGTAGGAAAATAGTTGTATTGTATTAGAATTGAGTTAATGGTAGAGATTGATTTTAGAAGAGAAACAGAGGAAATGGTATTGCATACAAAGAAAACAACATGGTTTTTGATGAGTGGTATTATTGTAGTGTTAGTATATTGCTATATATTTGTTAGAAAGCATCCTTTCATCTCGTCCTTGCTCTACAGTCATGGGGTGTTGTATGTATGTTACCCCAAGGTGTTTTTATTTTTGGTTTCATCTTCTCCTATTCTTGTCTCAACCGCTCTATGGTTGGGAACACTACTTAGCCCTGGGAAGCCACATATACCTTAGATTGATTATTTGGATGAAGATGAAGAAGATAATTTAGAAGCATCAAGCACAACCCTTGAGGATGATGAGGATGAGAAGAAGAGGAGCATTAACATCGTCGAGGAAACAATTGGTGATGATCATCAACTACTTCAAAGAACAGATGATCATGATGATGCTAATTATGTTGTCACAAATGTTCCTATGACAAAGGTGTTGAGGCAAAGATTCCAGGAAGGTATAGATGATTTCTCTGTAAGACCCGGTATATTGATTCAAAGACTCTTTTGGGAAGGACAGAGATAGCGGAAACGATTGAAGAAGAGGAAGAGAAATCCAATGTGGAAGACTTTGATGATACACTTCTTGAAAGTGTGGATTTCACACCAACCCACAAGAGGGAAGTGGAAGAAGTTGCAGCAATTGAAAACAAAGGAGTAACAATTGTCGTCGATGAATTCAATCATATTGTTTAAACTAATTTGGAGAAGGAACCATAAAATATGGCCCATAAAGAGGAAATATCAGAGAAAATTGGGGATGATGCTACCTTTGTAAGTGTACAAGAGCATTCCATAAAAGGTAATAAAAATGTTGAAGTTGTGAAAGCCAACCTCATAGACCCCAAAGATCACCTGTATGCAAATAACCTGTCACAAAAAGAAGACATTCCAGACAAAAGGAAAAGGTGCTCTGAAAGCTTAAAAAAGTATCAATCAAAGAGAGATAAAATACAATGATCAATCCTTATAAAAGGAGATTGTGCAACCCTAAAGAAACTGTAATAGGTAGACATTTAATAATTAATATAATTATTAAATGTCACACTATGCAAACTAAAGTGAAATCTTAAGAGAGGAATAAAGGTAACTTAATTAACATAATTAAGTTAAAACCTTTACTCTAACACCCCTTTAAGATGAGCAAGAGTGAAGCTACAAACATGTGCAAGAAAGCAAAGGTAACTACAATGCATGGAAGCAAACAAGGGTCCCGACAACTAGGCCTGATCAGGTACCCGAAAACAACCAAATCTTTGTAAAGTGGAGAAGGGGAGAAAACATCATGGGAACAAAACTCCCCCCCAAAAGAGAGAAACAAAAAGAATGAAATGCACTAATGAAAGAAGGATAGGAGGTGCATTACATGATACCCCCCATAGACAACTTCTATCATATAAGTACATATACAATGGTCTCCATAGGAGAGATATAAAGAGACAAGAAGGCCCCCCCACAATAAAGAAACTCCCGTCACAATGGTAGATGCCTAATGTAGAATCCAAAAGGAGATCCTTAAGCGACATATAATATTCCTCCCCTTGGGAAGAAATGGATCCAAAGGACGATGTCGAAGAAACCCTGTGAAGAGTGATGAACCAATCTGTCTCAAGATGTGTGCCATGATAGGATGTTGAAGAATCTCTTTGTCTGAACTGAAACAAATGATGCCAAATCTAAACTGATGTGGAGAATCCTGAAATGCAACCTCTGAATGCACGGATAATGGTGGGCGTACAGTGATAACCTAACTGTCAAGGTAGAGGAGATGAATGTCCTCAAAATAATCCTCAAGATCTGCAGTGTGAGACTCAAAAAACAAGAATGTGTCTGCAAGATAAGAATCCCATGATGTAGCAAATAATGAATGACCAAGATGGTCATGATACTAAACTGAATCCATAGGGGCCAATGTGGCGATACTGATGTCATCAGGAACAATGGATGATACATACATAATCTCAGTCTGAAGAGTAGGAACTGTGAGACAAGCCTCCGATCCATCAGAACATGTAAGGGTGTCTAAATACTCAAGCTCCTCTAAAGTATCATGATCAAAGGGTGTATTATCTCTCCAAGCAATGGGTAAGAGACAATCTGAAGCAGGATCCTCTGTGAATGGAGAGAGATTGGAGTCTCCATAGATCTCCCAAAGACGTGTCCAAAGTGGGTGGGGACAATCAATGTCCGATATAGCCCACACAGTGTCATCATCAACACTAGACAATATAAGTCTTACTATGTGATCTCTAATGATATCCCAAGCTAGTTTTCCCTCTGAAGTGGCTGGTTTAGGTATGAGATCATACAAATAAGGCAAATATTAAGCCACCTACAATGTGTAAGTATGCCCTTTTCCCATGAATCATAATTACCCCGTTCCAGAATTACAACTGAAGGGTGAGTAGAAAAACACATGATAACTCTTAAAAAAATTTGAGAAAACTAACCTTACAACATGTAGATCAAATGAAATAGAGCCTAATGATGCAAACAGGAGGTTCCCAAGTGCCAAAATGTCCAAGTAATTAAGCAAACTATGAAAACACAAAACGCTGAATAAAATATACCTGGGGTAGAATCTTGGAAAATAAGTTTGATCATTGTGCAGAGCACTAAACCAATGTTCCAATGCCTATTCGTTTGTGGAAAACGGAGCTCGGATGCAAAAGTTACACCCCCAAGAGTGCAAAAACCATGATCTGACTTTGACTGGAAAAAAATTCAGCAAAACAAAAAAATACAGAAACCACACCTACACCATCAGATTAGCGTCAAAACCAGCTTTCCAACAATATCTTGTTTTTGAAAAACCAACACCGTATGTTCAAAATATGACCATTTTACTAAATATGTTCATTTTGGCTTTAAACCAAATATTTTATTAATTTGAAGATTAAAAAAGTTAATAAAATATTCAGCTGTACCTTCATGGCATGAAAAATTGAGGTAGCACGAAAATTAAAATGACACAAAAATTGATGCAAAATGGCACAAAAATCGAGACAACTCAAAATTGATGCAGACACCAAAAAGATGGAACGAAAATTGATGCGTTCATACGGATTCATACAATCATACGGATTTTTTGGGCCATTTTTTGAAATTTGTCAAAAACACTAAAAAATCAATTTTCAGCAAAGCCTATCATATTTTATATGAAAATAGGGGTTTTTGGTCCTTCTGAGCGCACTCGTGATGTCCGTTTTGCACTAGCATGCACTTTTTGAGAGATCAAGGTCAAAATTTCTTAAAAAATGATGGAAAACCCCTTTGATCTGGCAAAAAATACCAGGAATGAAACCCTTGCACAAAAAAAAACTCTGTAAGCTGATATCTTCAAAAAATGAACAGGAAGCTACATATATGGAGCTTTGATACCATGTTGAAGTTGTGAAAGCCAACCTCACAGACCCCAAAGATCACCTATATGCAAATAACCTGTCACAGAAAGAAGACATTCCAGACAAAAGGTGAAGGTACTCTAAAAGCTTAAAAAAGTATCAATTAGAGAGATAAAATACAATGATCAATTCTTATAAAAGGAGATTGTGCAACCCTAAAGAAACCCTAGTAGGTAGACATTTAATAATTAATATAATTATTAAATGTCACAATATACAAACTAAAGTGCAATCTTAAGAGAGGAATAAAGTAAACTTAATTAAAATAATTAAGTTAAAACCTTTACTTTTACAGGAATCACCTAAAAGGGAAGATCTTGCAAAACCAATCTACTTCAGTGATACAAAGACCATGATTGAGAGATCTTTAGAAAAACCTATGAAGGAAATTGAGGAAGAAATACCTCTACTAGGCCATCCAAGCTCTTCAACTCCATAGATTCATGAAGAGGTGCTCCATCCAAGAAAACTAGGCATGGATTTGTCTGAAAGGAGCTCAAAATCACAAGGCATCAATGGCAATGCTGAAGCTACAGTCAGGAGTGAGCCATACCAAGTGCCAAGAAAATAAATTGTTCCTTTTCAAAACACCGACCTAAAAAAATCGCATAGAAAATCCTACAAAAATTTGCTTCATAAAATCTAGGGAAAAAATGCCAAATAATCCCAATGTCTTCATTTAATAGATAACAACAAAATTATCTTAGAATGAAATAAAACATAGGAAGAAAAACAATCTCATTGCATACTGTTGTTGTTACTCATATCTATTCATAGCAAAAGAAAAGGGGATCTCAAAATATCGGGTTTTTAGGGCTATTAGATTGTTTGAGCTCAATACAAGATTTCACGTGTGTGGCGACTCAAATCTGATTTGATTTTGAGGACGACAAGATAAATTTGTAGTGTTTTAAACAAAAATATTAATTGTGAAACCAAAGCAGAGATTTCTTTTGATTTGAATCTAATTTTATTTGATTTGATCTAATCTCGTCGGATTAAATGTGAGTTAAAATCTATTTTTGAGCGTGAAGACTGTTTCAACTGTTCTGAGGTTATTTTCAGGCGTGAGAAATGTGAATCCAAATTTTTTTCCAGGCGTGAGGAAGTTTCAACCACCAATTTTTTTTCTGTTCAACTTGCAGATGTGAGACATACTAAATCCAATGGATTGTGCCCACAATAGATATAGCCTGTCGGCTAATTAACTCTAAAAACATAATCTCCCATTTTCATAATTCAATATGGTTGTTGTGTTTATTGTTTGTAGGAGCCTTTTCATCTGCCCTCTTTCTACGTTTGTCAAAAGCCAACACAATGTGTAAACAAGCATATGACATAACATGAACTAGTTGGCAAAACACTTTTTCTTACATATGAAATGTTGAGGCATAAAAATTAGTACTGTTACCTGATTTTGCTTCCAGCTAAATCAGGTAGACTTATGATTGTGTTTTCATTTAAACGATAAAAGGTACATATCTTTTTCTGCTAAGTTTCATCCATGTGCATAAAAGAGATTATCAAAAAATTGCATTATTACAGTTATGCAATTGCATACAATAGAAAAGAGAGTCAACATTTATTGAAAATGTAATCTTTATTGATGATCATAAGTGTATAGTGTCCCTCACAAGCTGAGGGACTGACTATTCTAGTGCATATAAAGAAAAGCCTATACATTTATAGATACAAAAACGAAATGCACATAAAATGAAGGGGGGGCTATCATTGCCTAAATGATGAATCCCAGTTACCTTGTCCTGCATTGTCTTCAGTCTCTTTCGCTTGTCCTACTTCCAACTGATTGCTCTCCTTGCTGCTCCTAGATTCCCTGCATTTGGAAGAAGAGTGTTGTTAGAGCAATGAAAGGTCACCAATTATAATATGTGCAAAATATCCATAAACATATAATCTGATGTCCATAAGCATTAAAATAGACAACATACCATAGGTGTCCAGGAAAACAAAAGAGTTATCAAACACACCTATCATATGCTTTGTTTATCTAACATGTTTTCTCCTTGTGCAGATATAGGACAAATCCTTGTTACTATTTTGATTTAGTTGATTACAACATGTGGGGTAAAATGTGGCTCCCACGAGGGTTGAGCCCAACATGTTGCCCTCTTGTGTTTTAGGAGGGATAGGAAATTGAGCAACTTGATCAAATCAATTATAAACATATTCTTGATGCATTAAATCAATATGGAATCATACCAGTTGATCAAATTTCATTATTAGATTCAAAATGTGCAACAAATAGTGTGAACTATCAAGAAAGTTACTCTTCATCTTTTCACAATGAATCAAACAATAGGATGCCATCATGCCAAAAAGGGACAGTACTCTGCTGGATATGTCTTAATCTTCTTAAGTGGATCCAAAGTCCATTTTAATAATGATATGTGTTGGATTTCACTGCCATCATTTTCAAAGAGCAAGCTTTGAAGGAAACAAGACAAGGACAACAAATCATTCAAAGATGAAATAATTTGTCTCTTCCCAAGAAACAAATGATCTATGTGATAATATGAACACTAAAGCACATATGCATCAAGTTCAATTATAGATGCATCAAGTTCAATTATAGATGCATCAAGTTCAATTATGCATTCATCAACAAATAATAGAGGAGCTATCAAGTCCTATTTGGAACCATCATGAGTTATATGGAGTAGTACAAACTACAAGGTGAACAAATGAATGTAGGACAATTATGAAGGGAAGCCTTTGATAAGGCTTTGATTAGTAATCATGTCAAGGGTAGTCAATGCCATGCAAAATAAAATTCAAAACCTTAATGACAGTGGCCATTTGGCATCATGATAGAGTGTAGTGAACTCATAACATAGTTCACAACCATGTATTGAAGACAAGTTACAAATGACAGTAATTGGATGCTAGACTTTCAGGTCTTAAGTAAACTCAATATTCCTGATCACAGAATGAGTTCAATTGGTGGCTCTTCATTAGAGGATTCAATATTCAAAATGAACAAGCACAATATGGAAAATTTGACATCATGGATATGAGAGGTGTGATTGTCATACTAATAGCTTAAAGATGCAATGAAGAGATCAGAATGCATACTGATGATAAGGGGCGGTCACAACTATACACATGAAGGGATACTGAAGGCTAAGGATGTATAGATGGTTGTGAGTGTTGTTGCACCTTAATTCAAGTCTGCAAACTAATGACATGTGAATTAATGGGTAGTCATAGAAGCTCTTGTATGATAGTCAACAACATGACTATGAATGAGACAAGAAGTCAATCATCTTTAGGACTGTTACAATGTTTGCAAGTGATCACATGGAGTCATGATCAAAGGGGCAGCAAGCAATTGTTAGGGATAAATCATGAAGGTTGGAGTAGTCTAGGAATATCAATGGTCTTAAATGCATTTAAGAGACACATGCTATGCATCATGAGTAGTACTGAGCTATAACAAAGTAAGAGAGTAACATGTGCAAGAGATGCAAGAGCTATGTGAGAGTAAGTAAAAACAATGCATAATAGTAAATGACCAAATTGCTTTGCATTTTTCTCTTTGAAATTATAAGAATAGAGCATCTCCTCATATTGTAATAGAGATAGTGATGGTTGTCTTCACAAAAGTGCAGTCAACAAACACCAAAGGGATAAATATCATGAGTTCATGTCAATCAAGTATGGTGCCAAGCACAAGAAATAAGAGGTTCTACATCTAATAGATAATATCATGTGCTAAATTACAAATGATTATCCTTTATCTTCATTTTATAGAGTCACTGAACATCAAATAGATACTACAATATTTGATTCAAGTGTCACAATATATGATAGTTCTAATAACATTTATGCCAAAGATAGGTATGATGGTTTACAAAGCAGAGGAGAGTCATCAATTGGGCATTTCAAAGATAATGTCTTGCACAAAGGGCATACCTCAGTTGAGCTGAGTCAAATGAGGCAGCATAGATGACATACCTAAAACTACACATGATAGTCATACGATGGTGATTGTTTGCATTACAAAAATGATGTAGCATCACAGTCAATATGATTAGGGAAGTCACCCTAGATGAGTGACTTGATGGTCACCTTAAGGATCAAGGGACAGTCCTTTATGAATTTTCCAAGACAATCATAGCATAATCACAGTGAGATACATGGATAGCCATGCTGCAAGGACAACTATGTTGTAGCAAGGATGGTGTAGCAGCAGTTCAAACACAAAATTTGAGAAATCACCAGGGCCTCATCTTGAACTGCAAAGGTTGACAAAAGAGAATGAACAAGACAGATCTAAGTTGGAGAAAGGCCTAAAGGAGAATGTATTTTTTCAGCAAAAGACTAGGTACTTGTAGAAATGTATCCTCCAGCTAAAAGTAGAGAATGAAATTTTAAAGAATAGGGAAGCAGGTCATTTGGGCCAGATTTCAAGTTTAGATGTGTGGATTGCTATATTGCAAACTTAGAATTATGACTTACAATCTCAAATTAAGTCATTGAGCAAGCAAAAGAGAGGACACTGTAGTTCCAAGTAGACAACCTGAAATGAATCTGGAGCAAAAGGTACCACAAAGCATGGTAGCAGGTGTCTCATAGTCCCTAAATTAAGGTGAAAATAGAGAAAATATACATGTAAAAGAACCATAGCTTGGAAAGATACTGAGAGATGGCAATGCATAATGCCTTTTGGACAAGACAATGGAGACATATGCTGAAAGATCAACTTGACCATATAAAATCATTGATTAGAATTGCAATGAAATTCGACTTGATAATTCTGAAATAATATCTATAAAACAAATTGCTGACAATGTATCCATTTTCCAAGATGGATATAATGTAGATAAGAATGCAATATTTTCTCCCTCAGAGAATGTTGTGGTCATGCAATCACAATTTCATTGCTAGGACAAATCTGCAATCTATAACAATGAAAAGAAAGGTGAGTTTGAACAAGAGGATAACTCTTTCCTAGTTGTTGACAAAGATTCTTATAATGGTCTTGATGGAGGAGAAGGTATATGATTTGAAACTACAAATGATGGTGAATTATTTACTCAATTGAACACTAGCAAAGACTATCACAAAATGGAAGGCCAAGCATATGCAAGTATACAAAGGAAAAAATTTTAGGGTTTGTTACCATCCTTTTTCTCAGAAAATGCAAAGACCACTCTTAGCCAATTTCAAAATGATGGAACTCGTGATATTAAGGTATTGAGCATGAATTCACATTGTGCAACATAAACCCTAGGGCCGAGCCTTTTAAAAGCAAAAAGCCTCTAAGTTATCTGGGTATGAAATAGAAAAGCTCGGGCACCAATGAAAATGAGCCAAACACCTACAGATATATGAAGCCGTGGCCCTAGAATACATAAAGAGCTTTCATTTGAAAAGTAAAAATGGAGCCGAGCATCATGAAATACACAAAAAACTAAAGGAATTCTTTCGTTTTCTTGTTACAAAGAGCAGTGAAGGCTTCTCTTTCACAAATAATGAAGGAAGTATTTTAGAAAACTGGAGGTCATTTCTATTTCATGAAGAATGGAAACACAACCATCATAAAAATGAAATACAAAGGACATCATTTCTTGTGAAACAGTGAAATAACTAGCTTTCCGAATGGAGCTTGAATACAAAGGAAAAACTAAATCTTTTCACCATTTTGTTGCATGGAGAGAGAGCTCGAAATGAGCTTTAATCTGCAGAAACAAAAGGAGAGAATCAAGGTATATGTCGACATGGAGCTTACCTGAGCTCGAGGTGTTATTTTCATTGAATATGCCAGTCATTTTTCACCATAGGAAGCTTCAGGAAATTAAATCATGATGGCTGAGAGAAAGTAAAACTTTCATAGAAAATAAAGATACAAAGAATGCATCAATAAAATGTGTATGGCCGTGGCATTGACAACTCAAATGGTTTTCAAATGGATGGTAAAAAGCCAAACTTTGTTAAGAATAACATTTACCTCATTTTCCTAGTGTTTTGCACAAGAAATCACTCTGAATCTGCCATGAAATCGTCATGGAAGAGGATACAAAAACCCTTGTTGGTGCCCAGGAGGAGCTTCATGAAGGTTCAATGGAAAAAAGAGTGACTTTTGCATTTTTTTCATTGTTTTGTGTTAGGGTTTGAAACCCTATTGAATGTTGACCACCAAAGGTATTTTTACCTTATTTTTTAAAATTGCAAACACAAACTAATGTGCTCCACAGGCTAAGACTTGCAAGTCTTATGCCTTAGGTTTTTTTTGCCTTATGTTGTCATTTTGAAAACCTAGGCTTATGCCTTAGTGTTTTTTATGACTTCATCATACTTGCCTTGGTGAATTTTCATGTCTCTTTGAAGGTTTCAAAGTCTTTCAAGACTTAGGAGTTTTCCTTCCGACCTCTCACATAGGCCGAACCATAAATTGATCAAGCATTTGGAGGAGATTGAGGTACTTACTGTTATTTTGCATTTATTTTGAAATTGTAAAAATATTATTTAAATTGATGTGTCTATAAATCACTTTATTTTGATGCTATCCATAATGCAAAATTTTGATGTGTGTACTTCAAGGTGGTGGGGACTCTTATTTTGCATTTGCTTTTGAAATGTAAAATAATTTGATTAAGTGATGTTATTATAAGTCACTTAGTCAGAATTGTTATCTTAAATGCAAATTAAGGTCTTAGGCTTCTGCAAACACTAGAAGTGTGGGTCAAATAGGTTGAAGACATGTGTGAGAAAAAATGATGACTAGCTAATGTAATATCATGAAAACAACAAAGGTCAAATAGAAAACAACAATGCAATTCAAGCTTTAATGCAATCTAAGCTAAACAACAGAGAACAAATGAAAGCTAAAATGTAAAACAAACTAAACAATCTCACCCAATATCTACGTAGCTCCATATATGACCTCGATTTTCCTTCTCCATTTCGCTGTGTTGGTATATAATTGCCCTCAGATTTCTCTCGTGCAAGTATAACGTGTGAGTGATTTAGCAAAACATCGAAGATTCAGATAATAGATATGCTTCCAAAAGTCATAAGGTTTTGGGAGAGGTAAAATGATGAAAGACAGATCAATTTATAGAAAATTGATCATTCAAATGACAGGCCAGGATCGAAAGATAAACGAACGATTGAGATCAAAGGATTAGACATGCATTAAGATAACTGTTAGTACTGACATGAGTGATAAAAACTAAGAATAGAGATAAAGATTAAATTATGATTTAATCTTCGAGTTTGGTATTTGAAAACAAAAGAATTATCTTTGCATGACAAAAATAAAGATAGATTACAAAGCAACGTTCTGTTCGAACGCACACACAAGATTTAATTAATTAAATAAAGATATTTAATTAATAAGCATGTGCATGCATATGAGTTAGAACTAAATAATTGACTAATATGACAAAGAGTTTATTCGCGAAAGCAACTCAAACATTAAATCAGGAGATAACTGACTAATTTAAATAGATCTCGAGTCGAGTGAGAATGAATACTTAGATAACTTAAGTGTTTATCCAAATATAGAAGAATGTGTTCGAAATAGCCTTTTATGAATTAAATGATTATTTAATTCAAGATTCTACATTTAGGGATTAATTAAATAAATACTTTAATTTATTTAATTGAGTAAAGAAAAAGGTTAAATGAATAATTAAATAATTAAAGTATTTATTTAATTATAGTCGGAAATATGATAAAGATAAATTAAATACGAATTTAAATTTAATTCAAGGAGGATAAAGTTAATTAGTGACATAATTAAATAAAGAACATTTATTTAATTAATCAAGATAGAATAAAGATAAAGTGAATTAATTAAATAATTAAGATTATTTAATTAATAGTTGAATAAATATTAAAGTGAATTAACTAAATAATTAAGTTTATTTAATTAATAGAAGAATGAAGGACTTTAGAGAATAATTAAATAATTAACATTATTTAATCATGACCATGAAGATACAAATTATGAAGAAATTGAAGTTGCAGTTTAGACCAAATTTCAGTGTATATATTTTTCCCCTCGTTGATACAATATCATTTCGGTGTTGTGTCAAAGAAAATCAATCAAAAACATACCCTAGTCGTACCCCAGTGTAAAATAGGTGAAGGTATGCCCCCTCGGGAAAATGGATAAATTTTTGAATAGCTAGAAATGCAGTGGAGTTGACAAAAATGAATGTTAGTGCGAAAAATATGAAGAATAAAAGAGATTGATGTTAAGATTAACAATCTTCGATATTTTTCTGTATCACAAAAGGATTTGCACTTTATCATCATTGGGCGGTAACTAATACAAATGGAGATAAACACCATGATATGATTGAGATCAAGGTGTGCAAGGTCATCCACTTGATAATAATAGACAATCATAGACAAGGATTGTCGTAACTCATACTAAGGGCACAATTGCCCCATTTTTTTTGTCAAGACAAACCACAAACAACAAACAAAATAAAAGACGGGTCATAAGATGTTATCGCTCCTCTAAATCCTTCATGGGACATCCTTGAGGAAACTAGTAACATGACTCAAAATCAAATTTAAAAGACAGTTGACAAACAACAGTGAAAGAAAAAAGAATTCTGATACATCGTTGCTTCTCTAAATCCTTCATGGGAAATCCTTGAGAAAGCTAGTAATAGGATTCCAATCATAAAATGAAATGAAATGATAAGATAAATAAGCCATAAAGTCAAAAACTAGTAAAATATTTGCCAAAACTTGATCTTGTTTGTTTGATTGTTATGATTGATAAGATGATTGATTGATTGAGTCTGGTTTCAGGAAAGACACATACCAGATAAGACTGTAAGTCTGGTTTCAATGTTATGACTATCTGTATAAGGCATGACAAAAGCCTAGTTTGAAAAAGACATGTATCGTATAAGACGTGAGTCTATTGCCGTTGATGTGATAACCTGTGTAAGGCTATGTTGATTATTTGACAGTGTCTGTATTCAGGAAGGACTCATCCTGTATAAGACATAAGTTGATTGTTTTGATACTATCTATTTTCAGGAAGGACACATCCTGTAGCAGATATAAGTTGATTTGTTTTGATTGTTGCTTTGGCAATTTATTTGATTTGACTTAGAGACATTGCTGACTTATTCACCAGATTGATGCATGACTTGATATGATGTGTTGACAATTGACTGTGTGACGACGAACCCTAAATGACTGACCTAGTGCGGCCTCGGGGGCTCACGATTGATGGCCTTACCTACGTTATACACACAGAGACCTCGTAGTTTGACTAGACTTTGACTGACAAGTCTGACTATAATAAGCTTGATTTGTATGAATATAATAGACGTGTGTGGTAGTGCATGTGACAAACCCTAATGGACTGACTTGACTTAGTGCGACATTGGGGGCTCATCGATTGATGGCCTTGCCTACGTTATACATGCAGAGACCTGATAGTTCGACACGACTAATGACCTTGTCATATAGACAATGGATTGAATCATGATTTTATACAGAAAAAACCTAAAAGGACTGACCTAATGCCTCGGGGGCACATCGACAGATGGCTTTGCCTACGTCTAGTCGTAGAGGCAACGTAGTTCAACAATGACACAGACTGACAAGTGCAACTGACTCTGACTCTATTTTTGGATTTTTGACATGTTTTTATTTTTGTCTTTTTGAAGTTTTTTGATGTTTTTGTATTTTCTCAGGACATTTTGCGATGTTTTTTGAATTTTTTCAAGACATTTTGTGATGTTTTTGGATTTTTCGATGGTTTTATGTTTTCAGCACAACAAATGTAAGAACCAATATGACGCACGTCAAGTGTTTTCCTCCAGTCGAGTATAAGACCAATTGATTATGAATATGATAAAATGGGGGATATGAAATGCACTCGATGTCAATCGTTCCAAGTTATGGGAAAGACTACCACTTATTATGAATGGTATGTACAAGCGATGGACGAGAAATATAGGTGATATGTACAGGGATAAGCGATATGTACAAGGATATACAGTAACATCATGAAAACAACAAAGGTCAAATAGCACACAACAGTGCAATTCAAGCTCTAATGCAATCTAAGCTAAACAACAGAGAACAAAGGAAAGCTAAAATGTAAAACAAACTGAACAATCTCACCCAATATTTACGTAGTTCCATGTATGACCTCAATTGCCCTTGTCCATTTCGCCATGTTGGTATGATTGCCCTCAGATTTCTCTTGTGCAAGTATAGCTTGTGATAGTGATTTAGCAAAACATCAAAGATTCAGATAATAGATATGCTTCCAAAAGTCATAAGATTTTGGGAGAGGTAAAATGATGAAAGACATCAATTTATAGAAAATTGATCATTCAAATGACATGCCGGGATCAAAAGATAAACGAACGATTGAGATCAAAGGATTAGACATGCATTAAGATAACTGTTAGTACTGGTATGAGTGATGAAAACTAAGAATAGAGATAAAGATTAAATTATGATTTAATCTTCGAGTTTGGTATTCAAAAACAAAAGAATTATCTTTGCATGACAAAAATAAAGATAGATTAAAAAACAACGTTCTGTTTGAACGCATGCACAAGATTTAATTAATTAAATAAAGATATTTAATTAATAAGCATATGCATGCATATGAGTTAGAACTAGATAACCGACTGATATGACAAAAAGTTTATTCGCGAAAGCAACTTAGACATTAAATCAAGAGATAACTGACTGATTTAAATAGATATCAAGTCGAGTGGGAATGAATACTTAGATAACTTAAGTGTTTATCCAAATATAGAAGAATGTGTTCAAAATAGACTTTTATGAATTAAATGATTATTTAATTCAATATTCGACATTTAGGGATTAATTAAATAAATAAGATTCAGTAAAAAAAAGTTTAAATGAATAATTAAATAATTAAAGTATTTATTTAATTATAGTCAGAAATATGATAAAGATAAATTAAATAAGAATTTATTTAATTCAAGAAGGAGGATAAAGTTAATTAGTGATGTAATTAAATAAAGAACATTTACTTAATTAATCAGGATAAAATAAAGATAAAGATTATTTAATTAATAGTTGAATAAATGTTAAAGTGAATTAACTAAATAGTTAAGTTTATTTAATTAATAGAAGAATTAAGGACTTTAGAGAATAATTAAATACATGACCATGAAAATACGAATTATGAAGAAATTGAAGTCACGGGCTTAGACCAAATTTCAGTTTCTACAACCAACACGAAAAAGGTGTGTGAGTTTGTCTTTGATTGTTTTTGGAGGGAATGGGCTATTTGGGGGCAGTTTTTTCACACTTTTAGTGTGACTAGGGTCTTGGCTTGACCTTGCTTCATTTGGAGGACAATTTGGAGTGATTTTAGAAGGTTTTTTTTGGCCTTTTCTGCTGCATCCGACCATAATCTTTTAGATGGACTTGTGTGATGTAGTTGTTTGAATTTTTGCTTAAGTAACTTCAAA
The DNA here is from genome assembly GCA_007258455.2 of Sequoia sempervirens. Taxonomy (NCBI): domain Eukaryota; kingdom Viridiplantae; phylum Streptophyta; class Pinopsida; order Cupressales; family Cupressaceae; genus Sequoia; species Sequoia sempervirens. The sequence continues at coordinate 28,049,320 of VDFB02379711.1, read as the reverse complement.
TTGTGTTGTTGAAAGGAGTTTTTTCTTTTCAGCAGAGTGATAACTTATTTTCTGGAGTTATCTTTTCAGCAAGAGCAGTATTGTAACTCAAGGATAGATTTGTATACCAGTGAGTACCTTGGATCAATGATATAGAATATTTTCCTTCTCATTTCATACTTTATTGTGTGCATTTAGTGGTTGATCGAATTACTTGTGAAATTTAGCTTTTCCTTGTAATTTTGTCTCATTGTTAAGCACCTGTTTTGCAAAAAAGTGTATTGTTGCAGGTATAAATTGTGTTAATGAATGCAAGTGCTTTTAGTTGTAAAATATTTTCCTTCTAAGAGTTTAGCTTTAAAACCTCCTTACTTATGCAAGAATGCATACAAAATGAGTTGTGTAAACCAGGATTTGTCATTGTTTGGACTGTATGCAAACTGTTTGCAGGTCTTAGTTAGTTTGGTGAATCACCTTTTAAAAGTTTTCAGTCAATTTTAGTTTATGCAACCCTCTTACTCTTTTATCAGGGAATCATTAGTTTAACAGTAGTTTATGTGACATCAAAAGGGGAGCCAACCCATAATCTGGAGGTCTATTTTCATAATAAGATACCCACAGTTTGAAAGTAGTCCCATGTTGCTCCACATTTGCTGAGTTTCTACAACTTGGCAGGGGTGCAAATTTGGATGGTTAACAAGTACCTTCTTTAGTTGTCCTAACCGTACAATGTATGCTCCTTTTCTTCCATCCTCTCTATTATATTACTATCTTTGACAACAAGATTGTATTCAAATCATCTCTTTCTTATATTCTGTGACAAATTACAGATATTTTTCACCATGTCCATTCGATTTCCACTTTCCACTATGTTCAGTCGTTCGGATATGAGTCTGGAGGGATTGTTATGTAGAGCAGCAAAGGGGAAGTAATGAAGGCAAAGTTTTCAATGTGAACAAGGAGAAACAATAGCTGGAGCTTTGATTTTGGACCTGCCTAATCCTCACTGTGGGTTATCGAAAAAGGATATGCAGTGTGGGAAGCAGGTGCTACCGTAACAAGGAATTAATAAAATGCTGAGATACAGAAGGTGAGGAAGCTGCAATGGGAAAATCATTGGATTCAAAGTAAACAATAAGGAGAATGCGAAAAAAATGTAGGCTATGGGGTTCAGCTGCAAGTGCTCATCTGTAAGCAATAGGGTTTGCGCAATGCCATTGATGATAAATGGAAAACCAAAGCCTAGCTTTAAGAGCACCAGCAATAATGGTGAAAGTTAAAAGGCCAAGCCTCCTGTAAAATACATTGAAATAATGGAATTTAAAGCCTTTGAAATTAGCCTAAATAACCGAAATTGTAAAGAAGTTTTGAATTTAAGTGAAATCCTCATTTTCTTATTCTTCATTCTTCACTTATACAATACGATCTATTTGCCAATGTTTTTCTGGATAAACATATACACAAGGGATCCAGAAAAACCCAATGTCTCCGTTCTGACAATTTTCGTTCTAAAATGTTGTTTTCCGCCAATCTCAAGGTCGGAGCACTCTGTAGAGAAGGGCGATTGAAGGATGCGCTATATATTCTCTTTTCTACACACAACCCATCTGTAGACTCTTCTACATATCTTGAAGTAGTGCATACCTGCATTGCGAATAAAGCCTTCTCAGAGGGTAAGCTTGTCCACACTTTCATCAATGACAGGGGACTGGCATTTACTACAGCCACATTTTATCAAAACAAACTCATCAACATGTATATCAAGTGCGGAAGTTTGATGGATGCTCGTAGAGTTTTCGACCACATTAGAGAACCAGACGTTTTCTCGTGGAATATGATAATTTCAGCTTATAGAAGACATGAGTTTCCTCAGGAGGCATTAACCCTGTTTCGCCAAATGCAACAGACAGCTGCCAAGCCTGATCAGTTCATATTTGCCAGCATTCTTCCAGCTTGCGCCGAATTGGGAGCCTTGGAACAGGGTATGCAGATACATGAAAGCATAATTGAAAGTGGGTTTTTATTAGATGTTGTAGTTGGGAGTGCCCTCATAGATATGTATGCGAAATGTGGAAGCGTACAGAAGGCAAGAGAATTGTTTGACAAAATGCCTCAACGAGATGTGGTTTCATGGAACGGGATGATTGCAGGATATGCACAAAATGGTGTTCTTGACGAGGCTTTCAGGCTTTTCAAAAAAATGCCTCAACCAAATCTTTTGTCATGGAATGCAGTTATTGGTGGGTATGTGCAAAATGGGTTAAATAAAGAGGCCTTGGAAATTTACAGGCAAATGCAACAAACCGGGGTTGAACCTGATCATTTCACCTTTGCTAGCATCCTATCAGCCTGTGCCAAAATAGGATCTTTGAAACAGGGTATGGAGTTCCTTCGAAGAATAATCGAAAGTCGATTTTCATCCAATGTTATGGTTGTGAATGCCCTGTTAGACATGTTCGCCAAATGTGGAAGCATACCGAAGGCACGCGCTTTGTTTGACAAAATGCATCATCCAAATGTGGTTTCATGGACTGCAATGATTACGGGATATGCACAAAATGGTTTTCTTGATGAGGCTCTGAAGCTTTTCGAAGAAATGCCTCAACCAAATGTGGTCTCATGGAACGCAGTCGTTGCTGGATTTGCGCAGAGTGGCTTTGCTGAAAAAGCTTTAGAGATTTTTAAGCAAATGCAACAAACAGGTGTCCAAGCGGATCAGTTCACATTTGCTAGTATTCTCCAAGCCTGTGCTAAAATGCGAGCTATGCAACAGGGTAAGGAAATTCACCGAAGCATAGTTGAAAACGGGTTTTTGTCAAATGCTGTAGTTGCAAATGGCCTGATAGATGTGTACGCTAAATGTGGGAGCATACAGAAGGCACACAAGTTGTTTGGCAAAATGCATCATCCAGATATGATCTCTTGGACTGCGATGATTGCAGGATGTGCACAAAGTGGTCTTCTTGACGAAGCCTTAAGGTTCTTTAAACAAATGCCTCGGCCAAACGTTGTCTCATGGAATGCAATCATAGCTGGATATGCACAAAATGGGCTTGTTGAAAAAGCCTTGGAGAATTTCAAGCAAATGCAACAAACAGGTGTCAGGTCTGATCAGTTCACCTTTGCCAGCATCCTCCCAGCCTGTGCCAAAATGGGAGCTTTGGAGCAGGGTATGGAGTTCCATCAAAGAATAATCAAAAGTGGGTTTTTGTCAAATGTCATAGTTGCAAATGCCCTGATAGACATGTATGCCAAATGTGGAAGCATACAGAAGGCTCATGAGTTGTTCGACAAAATGGATCATCGAAATGTGGTTTCCTGGACTGTGATGATTGCAGGATATGCAATTCAGGGCTATGGAAAGGATGCCCTCAAACTCTTTACACTAATGAATCACTCTGGAACCTATCCCGATCATGTAAGCTTTCTTTGTGTTCTGTTTGCATGCAGCCATGTAGGCTTAGTGGACGAGGGCTGTAAATACTTCAGTGACATGAGTGACTCTTACTGCATCATGCCTAAAATGGATCATTATGTATGCATGGTTGACCTTCTTGGCCGTGCTGGCTATCTTGAGGAAGCTCTAAACTTTATTATCAAAATGCCAATTAAACCGGATGTGGTTATGTGGATGTGTTTGCTTGGTGCTTGTAGATCACATAAAAATATAGAGTTAGGAGAGTTTTTGGCAACTCTCCTTTTCGAATTGGATCCGAAAAATGCTGCTCCATATGTTCTTCTGTCAGACATCTATGCAGAAGTGGGGAACTGGGGTCAACATCAAAAGTTAAGGAGATCGATGAAAGATTTAGAAATTAGAAAAACTTCTTAGTGTGGTTGGATTGAAGAAAATAAAGTGGTACATGGATTTATTGTAGCAGACAGATCACACCCACAAACATGAGATCTATGCAAATTTGGAGAAATTATCCTGGAAGATGAAAGCAGAATTGTAGATTCCAGTTTCAACCCGTACTGAATGAATAATGTAGAGGGAGAGGAGAAGATATTTTACTGTCATTATAGTGAGAAGTTGACAATTGCTTACAGGTTTTTATACATACCCCCAGGAGCAACTATTAGAGTTGTCAAGATTCTTCCAGTATGTATGTGTTGACTACCATCCTGCATCAAGCTTTATTTTGTCTCCAGGATTGTTGCAAAAATTATTGCTAAAACATTGAACCGGCTTCATGATTTGATCATGGACAATGTTCTTATGGAGATTATCTGTGATGCTAAGTGAAGCAAGCTAGATAGACAGGGTTGCTCTATAGCAGGGTGCATGGTTTATAGAATGCAAAGCTTTTCGATTAAACCGTGTTTGTTTTTCTTTCGACATTTCGAAAGTGAATGGTATCAAACTTGCTTTGATAATAAGGAATTGGGTTTTACTCTTGGTTTCTAAAGTATGTTGCTTTCAATCGTTTGGTGCCGGGCTATATTGTTGACTAGAAGAAATAATATGTATGGTATGAAATCATGAATCACTGCCTAGATATACTGACGGCGTATTTGTCAAACTCGTGTTTTAAAATACCATGGAGGGTTCATGCCATTGAATTGTTTTACAGGAAGCCTATACAGCAGTTGTGGAATGAAAAGCTTGAGGTGATGCTAGAAGAATGGTAGATGCGAAAGAAGGAAATGGAAAGCTTTTCAGACAGCAATGAAATGGGAGAGACGAGCTAAAAAACAATCCAATGCTTGGACATGGTGAGGAGAGCGTATCATTGATAATTCTATACTCCAACCTTCATCATGCTTATTTATATTTTGACTAGATTAACTGTAACATCTCGTGCTTTTGTTAGCTCTAGCATTTCAGTTCTTCCATATGGGATTTAAATATTTCTACTGAATGATTCATACAAATTTGTATTTTCCCTTGCGGATCAATTGCTTACCATGCAGAACTATTATTATTTAGATTAATTCGATCTGAATTAAATTTATACTCAATGGAGAAGTAATAGCTTCAAATCAACTATGCATCTACTTACACGGATCCAAACACAACTAAAACAAAGCCTCTAAATCACGAAGATAATCAGGGTCCAATATCAATAGGCTCATGTTATGTTTGTAACAGCCAGGAGAGAGGGAGAGATATAGGGGGGATGTGAGAGAGAGAGAGAGAGGGGGGACAGTGGCAGGGGGAGGGGCAGGGCGGAGAGGGGGAGAAATAAGGAGTGTGTATGTATGAGTAAGATAGAGCTATGGAGAGAGATAGAAATGGAGATAGATATGTATAAATAAATAGAGGTAGGGAGATGGAGGGAGAGAAATAGAGAGAGGAGAGAGGAGAAGTAGAGATATAGATTTAGAAGTGATATGGATAGAGGGAGAGATAGGGATAGAAAGAAGGAGAGATAGGGATATAAAGGAGAGGTATAAAGATAGATATAACTTGGAAAAGATAGGGGGTGAGAGAGACATAGACAAAGAAAGGGAGAGATAAATATATAGAGGGAGAGATGGAAGGAGAGAGGAAGAGGGAGAGAGAGAAATAGAGATAGAAAGTGGGGGAGATAGAGAGAGAAATATAAAGATATAAGAAGTGGTATATAGAGAGAGTAGGAGAGATGGATGGAGAGATGGAGTAAATAAGAGAGAGAGAGAGATAGAGATAATGAGATATAAATAGAGAGGGAGAAGGAGAGATGAGAAGAAAGAAATAGAGGGGACAAGAGAGATAAAGGAGATGATAGAGACAACTAATAGAGATAGAGGGAGAGAGATAAAGAGATAGATAGAGATAGGGAGGGAGAAACGAAGAGTGTCTATACGAGAGAGAGCGAGAGAGAGAGAGAGAGGGGGGGAGAGAGGGAGAAATAGGGAGTGTGTGTGTGAGAGTGAGAGAGATATTGAGATAGATATAGAGAGGGAGAGAGATATATATAAATAGATAGAGGGGGAAGAAAGAGGGAGAGAAATAGTGAGATGATAGAGGAGTAGAGAGATAGAGAAAGAGAGAGTGATAGGGAAGAGGGAGAGAGGGATAGAAAGAGGGAGAGATATGGATAGAAAGAGGGAGGCATAGAGATATATAGTGGGAAAGATAGAGGGAAAAGAGAGAGAGAGAGATGTAGGGAGTGGTAAGGATATAGAGATAGGGGAGAGATAGAGAGGAAGATAGATATGTAGACAAAGATGGAGACGGATATGGAGAGAGGGAGAGAATGAGAGAGGGAGAGATGGAGGGATAGAAAGATAGAGATAGGAAGCTATATATAGAGATAGGTAGAGAGAGGGAGATATATATAGAGAGAGGTAGTGAGAGGTACATATGGGGATTTATATATGTAGAGAGATGGGAAGAGAAAGATATCTCTTTATATCTTTGTCTCACTCTCTATCTCTATATTTCTTATTATCTCTGAATCTCTCTTCCTCTCTCGCCTATTTCTCTCTATATTTATCTTCCCTTCTCTCTTCCTCTATCTGTCTTTCTCTCTTTTCCTCTCTTTGTCTCTTTCCCTCTCCCTATCTCTCTCCTCCTCACTCTTTTTTGCTATCGCTATTTATCTCCCCTTTCCCTCTTTATCTCTTGATCTCTCCACCTTTATATATCTTTTTCTCTTATTTCTCTTTATCTCTCTATCTCTCTATTTGCCTCTTTTTATGTGTCTATATTTATCTTTGTCTCATCCTCTCTCTCTCTCTATTTCTCTTCCTCTCTATTTTCTCTCTTTCTCTCTTTGTCTATTTTCCTCCTTAAGTGTGCAATGGGTACATTGAAGAGGTTTTAAAGGTGAATCATCATATCCTTAATCAAATGACATGCTACCTTGAGCATAACTCCCAAAGGACATGTGCTATCCTTGGATTGTTGGCATGAAATGACTAATCAAAAGTTAGCTTCTCTCTCACTTCATAAATTTTAATTCAAACTTTAAGTTTGAAATTCATTTTATTATATAAATTTTTAAAAAATCAAAATAGAATTATTCTACAATAATTAAACTTTCAATAAGATAAATAATTATAAATTAAAGTAATTTAATAATTTATAATTATTATTTGTAATTTCTTGAGAAGACAAATAATATAAAAAAATAAAACTTAAATATAAATTAAAAATTAAAATAAAATAAATTAAATGCAAGGTCAAATTATATCAAAATCCAAATATTAATAAAAATAATAATTTAAAAAAATTTAATAATAAATAATAAAATTATTAAGTTAATAAATGATTAAATAAAAAATAAAACTAATTTTTTAATTTATTAAAATTAAAATAATAACAAAATATGTTGCTAAAAAATATAATTAATATATTACACACAATATTAACATTAATTGAAAGAAAAAATCAATATAAGCAAATACAAAATATAAATTATTAAATAAATTAAATTTTAAAAACTTAAAATTATATTTAAATAAAATATAAAAAATAAAAATAAACTATATTAAAATTGTTAAAGTTCAAATTTTAACTTCTATATTAAAAATTACAATTAACACGGAACATATAAAGTTAAAAATAAAATGAAACCTATTCAAAAGATAAAAAGTCAATTCATAATGTATTTATTTATTTAATGAGTAATAATAATTATAATTATTATTATTTGAATAAAATAATTATATTTATTAAAACCATTATTATTTGTCTATATATATATATTTAAAAGTTAATTGATAACATTATCAAAATTTTCATATGATATATATATATATATTAAAATAATTTATTTATATTATATATTATAATACAATAATTATTAAAACCTTAAAAATAAAAGTAATGATTACAAAACTTAAAATATATAATTAATTATTTATATATTATATTTATTATTTATATATGTTATAATTAAAATAAATCTAAAAATCCAAGTTTAAAAAGTTAAAAAGAAAAAAACAAGTGTATTTTTATCCTACCTTTTATAGTTTAAAGTTAAGACTATATAATATCTCTTCAATGGAAAATGATTGATTGTTGGAGAAAAGGAGAAACCTAGTGAGGTGCTGACGTCTGGTGTTAGGGTTTGTTGACCAAAGTGGGGGAAGGCTTAGCACTCCCCCAAAGGTTTGAATAGTACTGTCCTCTGTACTCCTATTAATTACATTATCATTTATTGTTGTTCCAACTTGTTATTGTCTTCTTTCTTTCGTTTATGTGGTTATTTGCTTTGTTTGTTGTGTCTTCTGGGCCAAAAGACCCTTCGTGCGTGAGATTATTATGGAGGGGGGTACGAAACCCCCAAAATCCTCTAAGGGTGTACCGAAGGATAAGGATGGTTTAGTTGCTAACAATCAACCTAAATTCTTTTGTGACATCATTATTGATGAACATATCCTCTGCTCTACAAGCACAAAATTCATTATTGAGTTGAACACTTCAAGTGGGGAGCCCATTACCGATGGAGGTGCGGAAGGTAAGTGTCCTCCTAACACCCTATAATTTCTCCCAATGATGAAATGCAAAATACAATTCATAAAGAAAGGAATAAATCATTTGAGGTTACAATTTTTTATGGCAGTCATGGACTCTAGTAATTTGTAGTTGCTAGGAAATATTTAGATAATTGGCTTAATTCTATCTAGAATAAAAAGTTGAATGTGAAAATTTCTTTCTGTAGGATGATCTAGTGTGGCTTATTTTTAATTTTTTTCAAAAGCCATGAAATGTAAGAAAAAATCTTAAAAAATCCCTACTAGAGTGTAGGGAAAAGCATTTTTTAGGGTCCTAGACTAGAAGCATGGGCCAATGGGGACAAAATCATGGCTCTCTCGAGCCCTAGATGGCTACTCCTAAAGTGGATTCACTACGACCTTTGCTCTTTTATTCCACAACTTTTGGCACCCTTCAGTAGTGTCATCAGGGTCGACAAACTAAGTGTTTCCCTCTTCGACATGACCGCTCGAGTGCTTGTTTCTCTCAATCCAAGGGTGAAATTTCTTGGAAACGTTGGTATTAGGCTGGAGGGTACTTTTCAAATTTTCCCTGGTGTGGTAATCTTGGGTGGTTTAAGTGCTTGTTACTTATGTAGGAGGGAAAGGCATAATTGAAAGAATTTTCCCATCCTCCATAAATTCACTGGAAATACCTCTTCCAACCCTAGATCCCATTTATCTAAGGATTCTTACAATAATAGTGTTGCTCATTCAAACCATAGTGTGGGTGAAGAGCCCTTGTTTGGGGCTGTATTGGCTGGGGGCTTGTTCCCTCCTTCCCCATTCCCTACTTCCCCCTCCTTGGATTCTATCACCGTTGTGTCATCTAATCCATTGATCCCCTCGATGTTGCCACCCATACTAAACTTGATTCCTCCTTTGTGGACTATCTTCCTATGAGTTTTCACCCCCTAGGTTAACCAATTTGCTGTTGAAGTTCATAATCCCTTTGAGCCTCGACTACAAAGAAAAAAAATGCTCAACAATATGTGATGGATAAAATTAGGAAGAATATTGAATTAAATAAGTCTTTAAATAAGATGAATAATAAGACTAAAGTAATTGAAACATTTATCAATGGTGTTAAAGTCAGTGAAAAATCAATGAAATATGAACCCTCTGCTATAGATTATGATAATAAGAAAAGCAATACAACCCCTTCTTCGGTTAAATATATAGTCTCTAAATTTGAAGCCAAAGACTAGGGTTGTGGGAGCCTACAAGGTTTTACCCCTTAGTCCGAGATCTCTAAGTCTGCTCATGTAGACAACACTTGGTCTAAAAATGAAGTATATCCTTTGGGGGTTAAGAGTCTGGAGACTCCCTCTACCCTATCTATTGCCAGAGACTATAGGTTGTCAATTGGGAAACCATCATCCCTTAAAAAGGGGGAAACTAACACTAATGGCGTTTCCTCTAACACTGAAAAAGAAAATAACAATCCCATTGACAATCCACCCCTCGTGGGAACATATTCTCTCCATGGTTGTGTTGACAACATCACACAACCACTGAAGGATAGTTTGGATTCTATAGCTAAAATTATTAAAAGGTGGTTTGTGGATAAGACCGAGAACATTAAGTGGCTCAATAAAATTTTCAACTCCCCCATTGAACTTGTAGACCGTATTAGGGTCGCTAATAATGAGAAGACCCCTAGAAGTAAAGTGCTCCCTCTAAAGGAAGGGAAGCCTAAAACCAACACTTGTGATGTTGAGGAGAGTCCCAAAGATGTTAGGGATCCAAGAAATGGAAAAGAATAGGACCTAGAAATAGCTACTAGAAAAGAGCAGGAGACTACTCCCTCCCCCCCATGTGCCTAAGAAAAGAGGTCAGAAAAAGGAAGTACTATCTCCCTAAGAAGAAATAGTTTGGGAATAAAAAAGGAAAGAGAAAGAAAACAAGCATAGTTCTTTCCATTCCCCCCTCTAAAAGATCTGAGATTGAAAAAGAAGCCCCTAAATACTTTGAGCTATTTATGAATGGTAAAGAGCCCTCCTCTTCCACAATTAATAATGATGATTATTTTCACATCTTGGAATGTAAGGGGACTTGAGTCCCCAGGAAAGAAATATGTGGTGAGGGGATTCCTCAACCTGGAAAAAGAAAGGACTTTGTCCTCCTCTAGGAAGTCAAAGCAGTTGGCTTCACTCTACAAACTAATATGTTCATTTGGGGAAATTCCTTGCACATTGTTACTAAGCATGAAAAGGGGAGAGGGAGTACTGCCATCCTAATGGCCAATAAATGGAAGCAATACTTAACTAACTCTAGGGTCCCTCCATGCAATATAGTTGTATGCCCAACCACCTTTGAAAGGCATGACTCCAAATTTGGTATTTTCTCAATTTATGCTCCAAATGAATACCAAGGGAGAATTAAACTTTGGAAATAGTTAACTAACCTACCTGTTGTCCCTTAGATAGTAGGGGGTGATTTTAATATTGGTGAAAATAATGAGTCCATACAAAGGGGGGTGTTAACATGGAATGGAAAGGAGGACTAGATGAGATTGAAAACCAAACTGAACCTCATTGATCCTTTAGAGGAGATGAAAAGTGATAATAATAATGCCTAGTTCACTTGGTGTAATGGTCATAATGGAGGGAGAAGAATCTATTGCAGTCTGGATAGGTTCTACACTAATAGGGAATTCTTTAATTTTGAGTCAGGCTCAAGGATGGAAGTAGAGTGTTGGTGTATCCCTACACCCATTCAGACCACCACCCAATCAAAGCTAGTATAATCTTAAACAATGGGCTAAGGAACGTATCCAAGAACATGGAAAATTTTATCCTCAACACTAAATTGCTAAAGGATGAAGATTATGTGGATGCTATAACTACTCTAAGGGAAGTCAAAAAATGGTTGCTCAAAGATCTCAACCCAATTGAAAGATGGAATCAAAACGTAAATGGGTGGAGAATCCTCTTTCAAACCATTGGAAAAAAGTGGAAAATGGATATGAGAAGGGAGGAAAACACCCTCCAAGATGAACTACTAAGTGTTGAAAGTAGGATCCAAAAGGAACCCCCTAATGAAAAATTGTATGAAGAAATCAACAAGGCTAAGAGCTCCTTGAGAAGATTACAAACAAATAGAATCCAAGGGCTGAAAGTTAGAGCCAAGATTAATTGGCTAAGAAATGGTGATAAAGGCTCCAAATTCTTCTTTAGCTACACCAAGGAAAAGAGTGGATAGACCAGATCTGCCATAATGGGGTAACCTTAACCAAGTTGGAAGAAATCCTACATAAATTCTTTCTTTTCTATAGAGAGTTGTTCCAGTTAGAGGGTAACAATGAAGAATGTAATAATGCTAGAGCTAGAACAAAACAATTGATACCCACAAAGATCTCTGAGGATGCCATAAACCTCTCAAGGACTATAACCAAGGAGGAAATTAGAAAGGCCATTACCTCTATGAATAATGATAATCTCTAAGGGCTGATGGGCTTTCTATTGAATTCTACAAGGTCTTCATTGATTGGATTTGTGAGGATCTACACTAAGTTTACATGGATGCTTTGAACAAGGGTTCTTTGGGGGAAATCATAAAAAAGGGGTTCATCAAGCTTCTTGCAAAAGAAAGGGATAAAAACATGATAAAAAATTGGAGGCCAATCACTCTGGTGAAAATCTCCTACAAAGTTTTGGCTAAAGTTCTTGCTCTAAGGCTGGCCACTATACTCCCCAAGTTTATAAACAATACTCAAACAAGCTTCATCAAAGGAAGATACATCTTAGAGAACCTAATAACAAGTTGGGAGGCCATGGACTGGTCTAGGCACTCCAACTAGAATAGTGCCATGTTATTACTTGATTTTGAAAAGGCCTATGATAGAGTGGAGTGGAATTTCCTCAAAATGGCACTTGAAGCTTTTGGATTCCCACAGGCCTTTTGCAACTTGGTTGACATTCTGCTAAAGGACACCTCTACCCAAATTGAGGTGAATGGTACCCTATTAGAGGTATTCAAGCTTGAAATATCTATTAGGTAGGGATGCCCCTTGGCTCCTACCTTGTTTATCATTGTATTAGATGCCTTACACTACATTCTAAGAGATTCATATAATTCTCCCAAGGTCAAAGGACTGATACTCCTTGATCAAAATGAACGAGCTTGAACATCCAATTTTTTGATGATACAACCATTTTTGTAGATATGCAAGAGGAAAATCTAGTTAGCCTAATGGAGAAACTCAATCTCTTTTTCCTTGCCTCTGGTGCCAAAATATTAATAATTAAGTCTATAATGCTAGGACATGGACAAAGGAGCCTCCTAGCTAGCTACAAAAGTTTGATTTCAAATGGGGTGGCCCTCAAAAGTAGGTTAGGTACCTTGGAATCCCCTTCTCTGTATGCCCAAATTTAAAGGAAATGTGGCTTTGGATCAAAGCCAAAGTTGACAAGAAGATTGATGGTGGAACAGGCAGTATCTTTCAATTGTCGGTATAATTCAGGTTTGTCAAAATATTTTATCCTCTTAAACACTATATACTTTGCCTTGGTCTGGTTCTTTAACAACTATCAAGTCAATGATTTTCAAAATCAAATCAAATGCTTCCTATGGTCAGATGGGAAAGGGAAGAGAAAAATGTATTATGTAAAATGAGAATGGTGTTTCTAGGAGAAGGTTCATGGGGGACTTGGGCTCAAAGATCTCAAAAAGCATGGTATTAACTTAGCTGCCAAACAGATTATCTATGCCCTTGATGGGAATGAACCTCAGAAATATTTGGTAATAAATAACATCTAACATGTAGTGCCCAAGATGGGAAAATTCGAGAAATTGCTTCCTCTTAGTGATATTCTCATTACTAAGCACCCAATAGTGCCTGGAGGTTCAATTGTCTTCAAAAGCATTTGGAGAGCGTGGGAATTAATAAGGGGGAATATCCAATGTCCTCTTTCTGTTGATCATAACCATAATCTGATCCACCCCAATAGGTCTATTTGGTGGAACCTTAATCACAATGGGAAGCCCTTGGCCCTCATACACGGGTGCTCTGCAAAACATGGAACCAGATTGGTATTAAAACTTTCAATGATATTTTAAGAGATGGGAGGCTGATAAGTTGGTATCAACTAAAAGAGGAACATGGACTACCCCAGTCTAACTTTAGAACCTATTTAGTTCTTAAGTATGCTTGCAATGGTTTGATTCTAGACCCTAATCTTAGTAAAAAGATTGATAATCCTAGTGAGTATTTGTGGAAAGGAACAACCCCTCTCCATGATGTTAAAACTAAAACAATCTATAAGGAGATTTCTAATTCTAATACCCCTGCTGAATACTTAAACAAAGTTTGGAAAGTTAACCTTGATTGTAAGGATTGGCAAAAAGTATTCTTCTCTACCTAGCATAATGTTGTGGAAGCTAAGAAAGCTTGCTTCATATGGCTTGTGTTATTGCAAAAAGTTCCATATAAGATGAACCATGCTGATATTGATATTTGCAATATTTGTAGAGTGCTTGAAACTGTTTGTCATATCTTTTTTGATTTTTTCTATGCTAATGAAATCTGGAAACTATTTTGTAATAATAAAAAAATCTGGGGGTAACTAGAAATAAATTCTAATGGGGCATGATAAAAAATGAGAAAAGAACAACAATTATTTTGGTATTCTTTATCTACTGAAATTCTTTGGTTTATTTGGAAGGCAAGAAATGAGGACAAATTCAACGGGAGTCAGAGGACACTTACCGAGTCTTCAAAAAGACTAACCTTTTTCAATGTTGTATTGTAGGTAATTGCCACCATGGAAATTTTAGAGGATAAATTCCTAAAGTTGTTAAGGGATGGAATAGTGTTTATTAACCAAAATGAGATCAGATATGGACATTCTTGGCTGCAAGGTCAACCTAATCTGGTAGTGTTCATGCAAGCTTTGGAGGCTTTCTAAAAGGAATTTAATGACAAAGCAGAGGTAGGAAAAAAGACCATGGAGGTGAGAGGACCTAGACTACACACAAATGACAACCATGAAATCAAGGCAGTATTTTCCAATGAAGAACTTGAAGCCATTAATACTCTTGTCAACTGGTGTGATATGTAAGAATGCAGCGAGAGAAAAAACTTAGGAAACGAGCATTAATAAGATTCTTCCCATGTTCATTTTTGCAACTAGGCTCTACACCTATCAATTCCATATTTGTATAACATGTACAACATAAAGGTTAAATCTATGTAATTTTTGTATGCTATGATATGTTAAGCATATGAAGTATGAAACAAGCTACTGTTGCACCATGTAGACTGTTTGGATCTCCTTACTGTTGCAACACCTCTCTGATGGGGTTATATATATTGATATGAAAGGATGTACGTACGTTGTAAGCTGGCAGTTTACTCTATTCTTAATATAAAAAAAGTTAAGACTAGATAAGAATGCAGTTATTTTTTATTTAATTATATATTATTTTTTAATATTTTAGAAAATATGATGGTTGAGATCATTTCAACCGTCTTGTATCTTTCTCTTCAATTTTCAACTGTTGATTTTCGAAAGAAATTCATCCAATTGATATAGGGAATGCCTTCGGTGTAAAAATGATACTAGTAAGAAATGAAGAAAATAATTTATAATCTAGAAGCAACATTACTATTTCTATTACATTGAATTTTTTTAAATTACGACATTACACAACCATGTTTCATGAGGTTCAAATATCATCCTCTTAGCTAGGAATGAATCCCTTTAGATATACAATACTATTACATAATATATCTATGTTTATATAGTAAAATATGAATAATAATTATATTATTGAGTCCATATATGTTTTACAATGATTTGCACAAATACGTAGAAAACATTGCATTCCTATAACCTCTCAAAAAACTCCCTAAACTATATTAGAGGAACTAACTTCTAACTAATTATTTATTAAATCTAACACTAAGTTCCTTTATTAGAATATTTAAATCTTAATTTTCCAACACCCTCCTTAATATTTATATTACAAAATAAAAAAAAGAACAAAAGGAAAGAACATAAACATTGGAGCATGGATTGATTATGGCAACTCATTTGGAGATCTACATAAACATCTGCACCAAATCTCTTTGCTCATCCACAACACCCCAAATTTCTCATGTCCAAGAAAATATCTTGATTGACAACCAAATCTTCTTAGAACATCCCAAATTGCTTTTGCTTAGGAAAATATCCTTGCTGACCACCAAATCTCCTTAGAACACCCCAAGTTCCTCATGTTCAAGAAAATTTCTTGATTGTTTAATGATACATGTGAATCAAGACACACTTGACTATTCACAAGTACACTACCTAAATGATCAAGGGCTTAGATTAGAGAGATTCGCTCGAGAAAAAAGAAATGGAAAAATGTCACATGAGGGTTTATTGGGAAGGAAGGCTCTGAGATAGATCTTAGAAAAAAAAATGGGAGATTGTGGTAGAGTTTCCAAAAGAGGCAAGATTTGACTTTTTCCTATTTTGAGGGAGGTAAAAATTTAAAAAATGGATTTTATTGAGAAGAGGGATGTTGACCCCATGCAAAGTCAAACTCAAAGGTGGCATTTTTCTTTAATGGATTTATGGATGCTGAGGTAAAGAATTATTGGAGGGATTATGTGTAAGATTGTACATGTGAAGAGGAAAGACACATGGTAGATGATTGCAAATTTGAGTGTTGGAGGAATATTTAATTGGGAAAAAAGTTAGCAAGGTTTTAAGAGATGGTTAATTAATTAATTATTTAATGGGATTATATGAATATATGAGTGGGGGCTAAGGCTAAATTAATTAAATTATTTAACCTTAAGAAGAAAAGGAAAGATGTATTTAACAAAATAAAAAGTAATTAACTATAGAGATAATAGATATTAATTAAAAAAAATTACCCAATTAAATCTTGATTTATTCTATCCAAAAAAATATCCTCCTAGATTTTTGATATATGGAGTTATTTAGAAAAAAGTGAACTCCTCTTAAATATGTTCCCTTTTCATACCAAATTATTTGATCTAAAAATTAATATCATTAAATCTTTCATCAACATGTTTAGATTCTACAAGAAAATATTACCAATTTTAGATTTGTTCCACTATTTAAGATTGAACTTGACATATTGAAATTTTAAAAAAATAAATACATAGAAATACCAAAGGAAGACTTACCCTCCATCCACCATTCTACCATGTGTTCATGTAAAGATTCATCTTGAAGAAAAAACCTTGAATATAAGATTCTTAAGGATGGAAAAAGAGATGAATAAAGCTTAAGGAATGAATGATATCAAATTGACCCTCATAAAATTTTAGATGAAGTAACAAAATTACCCTCAATACAATAATAAAATAATAAAAATAATCCAACCTCTCAAAAATAAAAGAAGGATCATATCTCCTATTGTTCCAAGTGAAAAATTCAACACGGTTTAACATCCACATGATTAAAAAATGACATATTGTGTTGGTGTATAACTCAACATGAGTTATTCTAACATAATCATAGTTAGTAGCTTTCCTCACATGTGGAAAGACTAAGTCTCCTTAGATGAGTCACTAGTCGATGTGTCAACTCATTTTTGACACATCGCTACTACATAGAAGGGAGGTTGAACTATTGAGCTAGTCCCATGGGTTCTCATCCCCCACCTTTCCTATTCTTGTGGAGTCTTGTTGTAGAATTTGTCTCAAGCTTCACCTATAAATACGTTATTGGTTGTAAAGCTAAATATTCATTTTCAATACATTGCAATCTTGTGTTTGATCTCTACTCCACGATCTTGGTCTTTCGCTCTCATATATTGTATTGGAACAAGGTTGATGGAGGGTCTAGCTGACTCAATCCACCAAATTTCTCCTAAAGAGTATGAATGAAATTAAAATTCCTAATGAATATATAAGGAACTCAAATAATTAGAGAATATAAAAATTGAATATACAACAAGAAGAACTTACCTTGAAAATGTATATGAGAAAATATATTTAATAATAAAATTGGACTGCTTGAATCAAATCAAGTACCCAACAATGAATTAAAATGCTTAATTTTTATCTAAGTAAAAGTGTAACTCAATGAGGTTCCCAAAGGAAATTGAAATCTCCCATTGAAGCTTGAGATCCAACGTGCACTAACATTGACTTCAATCTTGATAGGGAACCCTCTGTTGACTTCATGGGCATAACTAGGAATAATGCTGTGGACCATTTTAGAATGTTGAAATGGGTCTTTCATGAAATTAATGACCTGAAAATAAAAAAATTGGACCCTCCAGAGTAAATTGGAAGAAATGAGAGCTAAGGTTTCTGCATTATGCAAGGTGGATGTTGAGCACAAAGATCACAGTGCCAGTAAAGAGATCCAAGACAATGTGGGTAAGGACAGAAGGATTGAAATAGATTTGAAAAAAAATGAAAAATACTGTGAAGATAATTGCTGAACAGAACAATAGGATGGCAAGACATAATGCCATCATTATCAACACTATGACTGAAAAATTGGACAAATCTCAATAGGGGTCCTTGGTGGTTGATTTGGAAGAGGCGAAAGATAAAAATCAGGAAGAGGACATTGGGATTTCAAAGAGAACCAGGGCTAATCTGAAAAGGAAGGCACCCCCCACGCCGCAAATGATTGAAACCTTCAAGAAGGGTGTTTAGGATATGTAGGACCTGGAGGCAGAGATTGAGTCAGTTTTGAAGACTCTAGGTTAGTTGCTACTGGTTTTTTGACTTGTGTTTTGGTTGGTTTTTTGATTGACCTTCCTAGCCTTTTGTGGCTGGCTGCTGCTTTTTCTGCTTTTTTCCTTTTTTGCAGCTTGTTTATTGATTGACCTTCCTGGCCTTTTGTGGCTGGCTGCTGCTTTTTCTGCTTTTTTCCTTTTTTGCAGCTTGTTTATTCCAATGGACTTTTTTGTCCTCTCTTTTGTTGTAAACTTGGTGGTTTCGGGTCCCTGTAAAACCCGTTTTTTCCTTTATCAAAAACATTGACTACTTTTCTAGAATAGTAAAGAAGTAGCTAATATTTCCTTGATAGAAAGTTTCATTTCCTAAAGGAAAATAATATCAAGCTTATGGATCCAAATAATTTACATCAAACAAATTTTTGACTAGTTGTGCTACCCAAACACCTAGAATTCCATAAGAGAACTATTATTTTTGGGAAATAGAGAAGCAAGAATCTAAATGTGAATGACCCTAATTTTAACCAAAGTATTCACAATCATCAAGATTCACTTTCTCTTGATTATTTATTTTCTTCCCACTTTGGAGATTTTATGCATATAGTATGTTTAAGATATTTTTTTAGATACCCAATATCACAAGAGTTCTTTTTTTAAAATTATCCTTAGGAAAATTCTTATGAAAATATTTTGACATCACACAATCTATAGAATTTTCAAATGGAACAATTGTGAAGACTAGAATTGTAACATTAAATCCAACACTAAGCCTCTTACCTAATCCATCCACAAGACATATAGAGTGACAAAAATGAGACTCTTCACCCATTAATACCTACACTTCATATAGAAATTGATCTTAAAGTGGTGCGAGCATGGTAGAACTAGAAAGTACCAAATCTTATTTAGCTAATTCCTTCCCTATCAAAGTAGGTTCATGATGCTCAAATTTATCTAAAATATCATTTTTTGCTATAACCCCTTTCATAAATAATTTTTTAGGTATCATATTCCTTGATTTATTACAAGACTTCAAAATTTATAAAACCATTAGATTTAGGTCCTTTGAATGAACTTGGTCTTTCCATTTTACATTATTTTTAACCTTAGAGACCTTTGGTAGGGAATGAGGGACATTTGAGTTTTTCTTAGGAAAATTCTTTAAAGATGCCCCATAAGTGTGAGAAACATGAAAACAAAAAGAAAGAGCCTTATAATCTAAGTGTTTAATTAGATCCATGCTTCCTAGTCTAATCCCCATAGAATCAGGTAAAGGATTATTACGATAATTTTCTACACAAATATGAGTGTACAAAATTACCTTTCTCTACACCCTATGATAAGAGGGGCTCATAGGTTTTTGAAAAATAGTTACAATAAAATATTAGAAATTAAGTATTTATAATTTCATCCAAATATAAAGAAAGTGAATCTAGGTGGAACATTAGATGGAAGATCCTCAATTAAATAAAAAACACATGCCAAGGTTTAATGAACAAACCATCTTGATTATGAATATAAGGGCCTCCCTCAAAA
Source organism: Sequoia sempervirens (assembly GCA_007258455.2). Lineage (NCBI taxonomy): Eukaryota > Viridiplantae > Streptophyta > Pinopsida > Cupressales > Cupressaceae > Sequoia > Sequoia sempervirens. The sequence goes on along the minus strand of VDFB02379711.1, from coordinate 28,029,742 downwards.
TCTAAATTTTGCTCAATGATTAAAAAAAACCATTTTCACCCATGACCTCCATATGCCCCTTTGACTACCGTGTATGAAATGCTTAATTTTGAGAAAAGGAAATGTGGCTCTAAAACCCATAAATTAACATATCAACTCATTTTCTAATAAATAGAGAACATCATCAATAATTATCAGGCACCCATTGTGGAACCTCCTGTGCTGACTGAGCATACTCTGCAACCCCAATCGACATACCCAGTCTCTCTCTTCGAACTATCAAAGTACCCGCTCTAGGAGATGTCTCTCAATGATGTGTTGGGTAAGTACTATGCATCCAATCAATTATTGAGTCTATTAGAAGTAGGGCGGATGCTCGTGATCATCATCCCAAGCAGCACAATCCCTATATGGTCTCCAAGTGAATCTATCTGGTAGATTAATCCCATGTCTTTAGTATCCCACATCCCCAACACATATTTGAGTCATTTCCCCTCCATAGCTGTAAAAATATGGCAATCTTGGTGCTAGGTACCTGTCCATTGATGGTTGGAATACCACTATATGCTCTGAAGCCCATACCATGAGCAAGGTCGTTCTACAGTTGATCGACTGTGCATCCCTATAAGCCATGACATCATGTAGCTAAAATTATAACATAGCCAATAGGTCTAGGGCCCCCAAGCATACACCGTCTCCTACTCCATCATCTCCTCTAGCATCTCCCTCCATCCCACTGGGAATCCATGGCCTCGTCGGTCGGGGATCACAAAACCCACATTTATAGTGAAAATCACCACTATTTGCCTATCATACCTATCTATTAAGGTATCCCATCTGATCTCATAGTCCTCTACTCCAAGCCGAGACAGGCCATTAGTCTCAAAAACCCTCCAAATGGCAGCTAGTCTCCGATCAGGGTCATACATCACCTTCTCACTGTGAATCGGTAGACGTAGTATCCTCCAGACATCCTCTAGAATGACTATTGCCTCTCCAGTCGACAGGTGAAATGAACTCGTCTTTGAGTGCCATCTCTTGCTAGTGTCATCAGTAGTCCCCTATTGGTCCGAACAATGGGCATAAAGGTCACATGATATAGTCCTAGCGCATGCAATGTATCTTGCTCCTCATTGTCGAGATGATCATGTAGCTTGAATGACATTGGTCAGCTCTCTCACATATAGATAGGTGGAAGTCTCACCTGTATTTATGAAAAACACATCATGTTAATCATGATGCCTACATTATCCTATTGGACCTATTGTATATTCAAAATTTTGTCAAAAACTAAAATTTTCCTATGAGTCAAATGCATCACACAATCTGTCATATGCGTCACACCTTTGTAGTGTAATTTACAATTGCAAGCCGAATTTACACGTGTTACTCTGTCATTCATATGCGTTGCACTTTTGCACATGTGTCACACCATCCTATAGTTGTGGTGCTTTTCTTCACATGCGCCATTCTAACCTACACTTGCAGTGCACCATCACACATGTGGTGCACCTAATAGTTGCGAGCAACCTAACATTTACAACTTTGTTTTATAGATGCATAAGATATTATACATGCGGTGCATAACACCACACATGCAATGAATGCAATAACATGTGGTGCAGAAACTGTATTGCATTTTTTTTCTCTTCTTCGAGCCCTAAAATCTACCAAAAAATAACAAAATTACAAAGCAAGGAATAGTTACATACTGCCCCACCTTAGCCCTCTGCACACTTAAATGATCGTACTTGGTACCCATGATGGACCGCGACTAGAATAGGTGACATAGCTCCGCTGCCTTTGATCAACCTCTCACTCTGGAGCTCCTAAATTCCTAAACTCAAAGTGCACAAATGACCTATTTTGGACCCTCATAAGCCTATTTATAACCTTTTTGACCTAAGAGGACCCCCCTACTTATAATTGGATGCATCAACTTTTGCCTTTGAATGCCTATATCAAGCCTGAAATTGACCCTTAAGTCTAGTTGCCATCACATTCACACCTATCAAATTGACCTATCAGTAAACTTGCCAATTTTTTTGAAATTTTTCAAAAAATTGTCAATTTTCCCGAGGGGGCATCATCCTATCCTACCTTAACCGAGGCATGCCAAGGCACATTAGGGTAGGTCATAAAATGAATTTTCCAATTATTCTTTGACAAAATGCTCAAAATCGCATTGTATTAGGGTGAAGCCACAATAGTGGTTTACAATTTGATGGAGTAAGGAAACCTCACAAAAAATGAGCCCATGGAAAAATTTTTTATTTTGGGGGTTCGAACGAACCAAAAAAATGTTTGGTCGAACTAGGGTTCGAGCGAACCAAATTAATGCATGCACGAACAATTTTTTTTTGAAAACCCCTTTTGGGAAGGGGGTTCAGCCGAACTTGGGTTCGATCAAACCCAGGTTTGAGCGAACCCCCCTTTTCCCTCATTCTCCCCCTCAGGCACTTTGAAAACCTAAATTTTTACACTTTGAAGCTCAGGTTGAGGATGAAAATGGAGGAGTCTTCACAAACCCAACTAGAATCAGGTAGTCCTTAGAGCGACCTATCCAACGAATATAATTTTAATATGTTTTGGTTTTATTATGTATTTTTTTTTAGTTTTATTAAACATAGGTTTTTCATTGAAAATGAAGGTCTCTGTTCTGCACATGTGGAAAAATAGCAGATTATCAATTTTTTTTTTTAAAACTATGAGTGCACTAGATATTGAAGTCCTTGATCCAACAAAAAAATAAATTGAATTTTGATATATAGAAAAAAAGTTACGCGTTATATGGTCGCGCTATGTCTGAATTGTAATTGGTTTGACTTCGAATCTTGATTAAAGAAAAAATATTCAATAAAAACTATCTAACCAAGTGGAAGCACTAGATATCGGAGTTACAAATCTAAATTTGAAAGAATTAGAATTTTATCCTTCATGGAAAAAAATTATACGTTATAAGGTGTGCGCCACTTTTTAAAAATGCTATTTTATGGAAAAAACTAGTTTTCATGGGAGATCGAAAAAGAAGTGCAATCTGATTCCAAAAAAAAAAATAAAAAAAATATTAGAATCTACAGACAAAATGTGATGAGACTCTAGTTTGCATCATCTTCAAATTCCGCATGGTTTAGTCGCTATAGGTGCTTAAATGTGAAGATTTAGTTAAAAATAATAATTTCAGTGTCTAGTTTGGCCAAAAATTGTAAACCACTATTGTGGGATCACCCATCAAAGAGGGTAAAAATGTAGACACTGAAAAATATCCCAAGCCCACAAGCAACATTTTCTCACTAATTTGTCTTCTTTTTTGCATAATTAAATAGTTTTAAATATTTAATTATTTCTTAAGGTCATATTCTTCTATTAATTAAATAATTCTTCATTATTTAATTAATTCATTTTATCTTTATTATTGTTTTGATTAATTTAAATAAACATCACTTTATTTCAATTACGTTACCAATTATCATTTTTCCTATATAATTAAATAAATTCTTATTTATTTAATTATTCATTTTCACTTTCCCTCCCTTTCTTCTATAATCAAATAATTATTTTAATTATTTAACTATTCATTATCTTTTTTCCCTCATAATTAAATAAATCCTTATTTATTTAATTATTTATCATTTACCTTCCTCTATAATTAAATATATATTTTTAATTATTTAATTATTTACCATTTTCTTCCATCTCTTATTAAATAATTGTTTTAATTATTTAATATTTCACATCCGACCTTTCTCCTATAATTAAATAATTATTTTTAATTATTTAATTATTCATCCACCATTTCCTAATTTAAATAATTATTGTAATTATTTAATTTACCTATTCTTAGCCAAGCCCTAAATCTCAACTAATTTCTTGAGTTTTGGTCCATCCTTCCTATCCTTATCTCTTTTCTTCTCAATTAATCTCATCCATTGACCATCATATCTCATCATTCAATCCTCACCCTTTGTTGGAATTGAGATTCCTATAAAAGCAAGCTATCACCTTCATTTTAAGGTTAACCACAATCTCTAAAATTTTTCTATCACTATCTTGAGATCTTGCTACTACTACATCAAGCTTATCAAATACATGTTACATATTACAAATCTGAGAGCAAACACAACAAAATGTAGAAGAGCAAAGGAGGTGAATGAACCTTTGCATAGGAATTGAGGTTTAATTGCTTTATTATTTGGATTTCTATTGTCATTTGTGCTTCATTGTTAGATTAGGGTAATTATGGCTTGAATTTAGGTACTTTTGTGGTTGCTATAAATGATTCATGCTCTCCTCCAAATTTTCCCTATCTACAATATTCACTTGGAAAGTGAAATGAGATGAAGTTAAACACAACTAAGATGAATATAAAAATGAAGATGTATCTTGTGTTCAGTTGGAAACCAAAACTTCAAAGATACATACACAGTTTCATGACTATATATATATATATTCTAACATATATGATGGTGTGTCCACTTCTAAAACCAAACATGAGTAATATAAACATAGTTTTGGAGTGCATAAAAAATAAAATATTTAAGATTATTGTGTTCAATTGGAAATTGAAAGTACACAAATACATACAATATCATGAACATAAACAAGGTATTTTACATGAAGCATTTATAAAAGATAAACCTATTTTTAAGATTGGAAACCCACCAAGAAAACATGACCACATACAAATTAAAAAATAAACCATAGACATATATGTAGGTATGTATGTATATATGTTTACATATACATACACACACACACACACATACATATACAAATGTCTATATATATATTTATATTGAATTTATGTAAGGTGTTGTGTGCAGTTGTCAAGGCATATGTTTTTATGGCAAGGAAGAGTATATGCTTAATCAATGTCTTTACAATTTACATGTGCAAAAAATATAATATCACATATTTAAGGGACAATAATGACAATAGTTGGTAACCACAAATCAATATAATTTTTTTTGCTGTGTTCACTTCAGTTGTAAGCAAAACATCACAAATATATGTACACAATTTCATGAATATAAAGAGGGATTTTATGAATTAACCGAAAAGGCATAAATACTGACACAATTTCCTAAATTTATAAAAGGTGTTTTCAATAATTAAACCACTAGAAACAAAAAACCCTCATTTTATACCTTTTAAATAGACACTTCATGAATAAAAGCATGTGTTTTCTTAAATAAGCCCAAAATAATGAGGGTATCTTAAAAAAATAGAGAGTATCTAGTCATCGTATCATAAGATGGAGACAACAATCGACCAAGAGTGATGCATGATGAGAATCAATGAAATCGGTCAAAATATTGTGTGAAATAATCCCCTAATTAGATAATTTCATGAATAGGAATGGGGATTTTATAATAAAACCATAAAATTAGAAGTGTTATGGATTATATAGGTGGTTGAGATCCAAGCGAACACAGGTTGTGGACATGGAATTAGGAACATTTAACAATTATCTCATTAAATTTAAACATTAGAAAGTGAATTTTACACATTTGGAAGTAAGTGATCAAATTTTGATTTGAATATATAATAACATGTTTATATGATTAGGAATAGGATATTTAATTTTTTTTTTGTGGTGGTTGAAGCGAATAGTAATTAGGCCAATAGGGAAAATGTATTAAATGTCAACTCCAAACGATGACTTTTTGACCTTTGCATGCATAATAAATCCTCTTGCGTTTGTTGGAAACACCCAAAAGTCAACAATAGCTATAAGCTCTTAAATCACATATAAGGAAAACCAAAAAAATCATGACAATCCAATATACCATTTAGAAAATTAAGATACTTGAAATTAGCTATAACAAATACTCAACCTCTTCCCTTATACTTAATTAAATACATTTATTTAACTCACTTAAATTTATAAAAAAGTTTTATATTATATTGAGTGATTACATAAATTTATTTTGGATCGAATCGTTCTAAATTGAAAATTTCTTCTTGTATCATATGATATGATTTACAACATATTTTTCCCCAACGTACAAACATATAATTAAACTAAAAACCAAGGTATTCCAGCCACACTATTTACGACAACATTAAATCTAGGCCTAATTTTGTTTGTTTGTAGTTATTTGAGGTACTTTTTGGAACGACGTTTTCCTTTGTACTGATAATAGTAATGCTTACGTCATTGCATTAAGGTGATGTAAAATTACATAATAATTCTTCAACCATGCACGACAAGTTCTCGAGGATTCACTAAAACCTTTGTGCATTTTTACAACATCAATAATTTCTAAAGTTTTTTAGAGTTTGCTGGAGTTGATATTTCACCATGCATGGGGGATGAGGACTCTTCAACATGACCTAGAGTGCCATCATACATGGTTAGTGGACAAGTGAGAGGAACATGGGGCACCTCAACATCCAACCATCATCTACTACATCTCTTGTACCCCACTAAATAGACTTGCTAAATTTTTTTGGAATTTTTTGAAATTTGTCAATTTTTTTGAGGGGGCATCATCCTATCTTGTCTTAACCGAGGCATGCCAGAGCACATTGGGTAGGTCCTAAATCAAAATTTTCCAATTATTCTTTGACAAAATGCTCAAAATCGTATTGTATCAAAGAGAGGAAAAATGTAGACACTGAAAAATATCCCAAGCCTACAAACAATATATTTTCACTAATTTGTCTTCTTTTATGTATAATTAAATAATTTTAATTATTTAATTATTTCTCCATGTCATATTCTTCTATTAATTAAATAATTCTTAATTATTTGATTAATTCATTTTATCTTTATTCCTTTTTTGATTAATTTAAATAAATTTGAATTTATTTAAACTATGTCAGTAATTATCATTTTTCCTCTATAATTAAATAAATTCATATTTATTTAATCATTTATTTTCATTTTTCCTCCATTTCTTCTATAATTAAATAATTATTTTAATTATTTAATTATCCATTATCTTTTTCCCTCCATAATTAAATAAATCCTTATTTATTTAATTATTTATCATTTACCTTCCTCTATAATTAAGTTATTATTTTTAATTATTTATCAATTTCTTCCATCCCTTATTAAATAATTGTTTTTAATTATTTAATATTTCACATCCCACCTTTCTCCTATAATTAAATAATTATTTTTAATTATTTAACTATTCATCCACCATTTCCTAAATTAAATAATTATTGTAATTATTTAATTTACCTATTCTTAGCCAAGCCCTAAATCTCAACTAATTTCTTGAGTTTTGGTCCATCCTTCCAATCCTTATCACTTTTCTTCTCAATTAATCTCATCCATTGACATCATACCTCATCATTCAATCATTGCCCTTTGTTTGAATTGGGATTCCTATAAAAGCAAGCTATCACCTTCATTTTAAGGTTAAACACAATCTTTGAAAATTTTCTATCACTATCTTGAGATCTTGGTACTACTACATCAAGCTTATCAAATACATTGCATATTACAAATCTAAGAGAAAATAAAGCAAAATATAGAAGAGCAATGGAGGTGAATCAACTTTGGCATAGGAATTGAGGTTTTATTGCTTTATTATTTGGATTTCTATTGTCATTTGTGCTTCATTGTTAGATTAGGGTCATTATGACTTGAATTTAGGTACTTTGTGGTTGCTATCAATGATTCATTCTCTCCCCCGAATTTCCCCCATCTACAATATTCACTTGGAAAGTGAAATGTGATGAAGTTAAACACAACTAAGATGAATATAAAATTGAAGATGTATGTTGTTGTGTTCAGTTGGAAATCAAAACTTCAAAGATACATACATAGTTTCATGACTATATATATATATATATTAACATGATGAAAATATATGATGGTGTGTCCACTTGTAAAACCAAACACGAGTAATATAAACATAGTTTTAGAGAGCATAGAAAATTACATATTTAAGATTATTGTGTTCAATTGGAAATTGAAAGTACACAAATACATACAGTATCATGAACATAAACAAGGCATTATACATGAAGCATTTAAAAAAGATAACCCTATTTTTAAGATTGGAAACCCACCAAGAAAACATGACCACATACAAATTAAAAAACAAACCATCGACATATATATGTATGTATGTATATATTTATACATATATATACATACACATATATATACATATACATATGTCTATATATATATATTTATTTATATTTATATTGAACTTATGTAAGGTGTTGTATGCAGTTGGCAAGGCATATTTTTTTTATGGCAAGGAAGAGTATATGCTTAATCAATGTCTTTACAATTTACATGAGTAAAAAATGCAAATAATATCAAGTATTTAAGGGACAACAATGACAATAGTTGGTAACCACAAATCAATATAGTGTTTTTTGTTGTGTTCAATTCAGTTGTAAGCAAAACATCACAAATATATACACAATTTCATGAATATAAAGAGTGATTTTATGAATTAACCGAAAAGGCATAAATAACGATACAATTTCCTAAATTTATAAAAGGGGTTTTTAAGAATTAACCGACTAGAAATAAAAAACCCTCATTTTATAACTTTTAAATAGACACTTCATGAATAGAAATGTGTGTTTTCTTAAATAAGCCCAAAATAATGAGGGTATTCTAAAACAATAGAGAGTAGTATGCTGTCATCATATCGCGAGATGGAGACAACAATCGACCAAGAATGATGCATGACATGAGAATCAATGAAATCGATCAAAATATTGTGTGAAATACTCTGCTAATCAAATAATTTCATGAATAGAAATGGGGATTTTATATTAAAACCATAAAATTAGAAGTGTTGTGGATTATATAGGTGGTTAAGATCCAAGTGAACACAGGTTGTGGATATTGCATTAGGAACATTTAACAATTATCGCATTAACTTTGAACATTAAAAGTGAATTTTAGACATTTATAAGTAAGTGATCAAATTTTCATTTGAAGATATAACGTGTTTATATGATTAGGAATAGGAATTTTTTTTTTCTTTTTTTCTTGTGGTGATTAAAACAAATTGTAATCTGCTAGATTCTGCGAGAAGCAAGAACCGAGCCAGGATCTGATGTCAGTCGTAGATCACATGCAACTTCACTCAACAGATGATCGAAGATCAAAATAGCAGAATGAAGAGAAATCTAAAATGAGAGAAAAAATAGAGACAAGGCAAGAGAAATTGTAGAATACTCTCAATACTCCCACGAAACAATCACCGAACTAGCTAAACTAGCTGAACTAGTTGAACTAGCTGAACTAGTTGAACTAGCTGAACTAGTGAAGGTGAGAGGAGAGTGCTCAATATATAGAAAAATAAGGGAAAAGAGGAGAGTGCTCAATATATAGAAAAATAAGGGAAAATACATCCAAGAGGTGCATTAACTCCTACTACCCATAAAAGGTGGGAGGTTATCACCTACTTGGTAAATGACAAGACATGTGGCATAACCTCCTCAAGTGAAGACAGGAGAGAGGTGGCACATAAATCCAAAGGAGGGTGAGAAACCCAACTACCCCATAAACTAATCAGGTAAAAACAAAGTTGTGGTTATGAGAGGTGGCACAACAAGCCAAAAGAGGATGTGTAACTCAACTACCCATGTGTGGGGAGAGAGTGACACATGTAGCTGATGTATTTTGCCACATGTCCTCATATTAACCACACCTAATAAACCTAAGCAAGCTTAAATAATATGTGTAGGAAAAAAGAAATACCCCTAACATAAGGAAAATAAAAAACCTACACTAACATAATCTAGCCAATAGGGAAAATCTATTGAATGTCATCTCCAAATGATGACGTTTTGACCTTTGCGCGCATAATGAACCTTGCGTTTGTTGGAAACACCCAAAAGTCAAAACAATAGCTATAAGCTCTTAAGTCGCATACGAGGAAAACCCAAAAAATCATGACAATCCAATGTACCATTTAGAAAATTAAGATACGCGAAATTAACTCAACTACTCAATCTCTTCCCTTATACTTAATTAAATACATTTATTTAACTTACTTAAATTTATATAAAAAGAGTTTTATATTATATTCAGTGATTCAATAAATTTATTTGACATCAAATCGTTCTAAATTGAAAATTGCTTCTCTGTATCATATATATATAATTTACAACATATTTTTCCCCAATACATTTAAAACTAACATAAACATATAATTAAACTAAAAACCAAGGTATGCCAGCCGCAGTATTTACCAAAACATATATTAATGCTTACATCGTAGCATTAAGGCGACGTAAAAGTCCATAATAATTCTTCGATCATGCCAGTCAAGTTCTCGAGGATTCGCTAAAACCTTTGTGCTTTTTTACAACAACAATAATTTCTAAAGTTTTTTAGAGTTTGCTGGAGTTGATATTTCACTAGATGAGGACACTTCAACAGGACCTGGAGTGCCACCATACATGGTTCCTGGAAAAGTGAGAGGAACATGGGGTACCTCAGAGTCCAATCTTAAAATATGCACCACTTTTCTCATGGTGGGTCTCGCTTTGGGATCCGGATGAGAACACAACAACCCCAACAGAAGCACCCTCTCCATTTCCTTTCCATCAAAATTCCCATTCAACCTCTCATCTGCAGCGGTGAAAAGCTTTCCCTGGGAATGCAGATCCCAAACCCATTCCACCAGTCTCCATTCGTGCTCGACTAAGCTGGAGTCCTCCACCCTCCTCCCGCAGGCAATTTCCAAACACACCGCTCCAAAGCTGAACACATCCCATTCTGCGCTGGGTTTGCGGTATACCAGGCATTCAGGTGCGATATATCCAACTGTTCCAGCTATAACAGTTGATGCAACATTTCCAAAATTACAGGCAATTAGTCTTGCCAGCCCAAAATCTCCGAGCTTTGCTCTGTACTCAGAATCCAACATTATGTTGTTGGCCTTCACATCCCTGTGCACCACACGCTCTTTGCAATCCTCGTGAAGATAAATAAGAGCTGCGGCGATGTCACAAACAATAATATACCTTCGATCCCACTCCAAATAAATGCCCCCCCGAATATATACTTGTCTAGACTTCCCTTTGGCAGGAATTCGTAAACCAGAAGCAGTTCACCTTTTTTATGCCGGTGGGACCACCCCAAGAGCTGCACAAGGTTACGGTGTCTCAGCTTACTGATGATCGTAACCTCCGAAACGTATTCCTTTTCGCCTTGTTTGGAACGTCGGGATATTTTCTTCACCGCTACAGCTTCTTTTGCGCCAGGCAAGATGCCTCTGTAAACATCGCCGAAGCCTCCCCCTCCGAGCTTTTGTTGTTGGCTAAAATTTTGAGTTGCAGCGCTGAGCTCACCATAAGAGAACTTGCGCGGTCCTTCGCTAAACCATTTGTCCATCTGAATGTCCTTCTTCTCACGGCTTTTATTTCTGAAATACCACAACCCCGCTAAGAGCAAAAATCCGGCGACTGTGAAGACGCAGGCGAAGACAGATATTAAAACATAATTCCTTTTCGTGGGAGTCGGCGAATGGTGAGATTCAAAATGCCAGAAGTAAACATAATGCTCTTCCAATGAGTATGCAGTGGAGGCCTAAATGCCGACCTTGATTTTCTGGGGAAGGAACTTTCTGAGGTCAATGACATACGATAAAATTGGTGTTTCCGGTTTTCAGCTTTCCATCGCAAGGAACACGTGAAGCCTCTTTGCCGATCTGTCATAATCTACCCATGCGTTCATTTTGTTTCCGCTACGAATTTGGATTCCCCATTCATTCCGCAGTGATACATTTGCCTGAAGAATAAAATAATAGCAGAAAGAAAAACATCAGAAATAAAGAAGAAGAGATTCTGGATAGAAACTAGAAAAAGTAATAGGACAAACTAAACCGATTTGAAATTAAATAATTGGAGTCTTTTTATGAGTAAATCTACCTTTGAGACAATGCTATTCACATCGATTCCCACATGGTTGTCATCTGGGTCAAACGGATCATTTTCGAATGTGTCGAACTCCACGGCAACAATCTGGTTGGAAGAATTTCCATCAGTGGATTGGTTAAAGAGACCAAGCCATTGGCCTGTACAGTTTTGTGGCGGCTCAAAGTCGAAAGGGGCGAGGAAGAAGGCAAGCCCATCGACGTAGTGGGATGACATAAAATCCTTTTTAGAAACAAGAAATCGAAAATAAGAAGAAAAATCTGCGAGAAAAGAAGAGTTGTCGTCCCAGAGAGAAATTGATTGGTTGTAAATCATCCAGGAAAATGTCGCCTGGGTTTTGTCTCCATTTGAGAGTATAATGGAAGGCTCAAATATGTCATAGATACCCTCAAAGGATGGTGTATGTGTGGCGAGCCCTTTAAGACTGAAATTCGTTGTAGGAGGAAATGTAAAGAGGGGGCTTTCTGCTTGCGCTTCAAAGATGACACCAGCAAATGCAATACAACACACGAAAATCAGAGATGAGATGTTTGCCATGTGGGCAATGAATTCCTTTTCTTCTATTATTCTTCTATTTCATTTTCTCCGTTATGTACTCTTTCTGATGTCCCTCAATTCCCATGGAGAGAAATCACCTAAAACCTCAATATCCAGTATAAAATGACGGTTTTGTTGACTCCCCGTAGGATGAACTTTGAAAATTCCACGACTAGTGGACTACTCCGTCGACTCGATCAATTATTTCTTAGTTATGTCCTCCCTTTCTATATAATAACATGACGTCAATTTCTCGTTCGCAATCAACTCCGACTTGCTGTTTTTCTTTGTTCTTGTTAGCTTGAAAGCACAAGTTTGAATTAATATTATTTTAAACTATACAACATGGACATTAATTAGCAAAATTAGTTTGTGTTTGAATTCTTTGTAATTGTTAGTTTTGTAAAGTATAAAAATTCTTAATTTAATTTAATATTAAAATTTTAAATTAAATTAATTTTAAATTTGTGATGATTGTGTTTATCTAGTATGAAAGTTTTTTAATTGATATGTAAAAAAATATTAGATACATCTTTCAAATCATAAAGATAGTTTTAATATAGAATTATTTGTTTGTTTTCTCTTTTTTAAGTGATCATGTTTAAATATGCAAGTTTTAATTATATATAACTTTACATACTTATAATATTGATATAGAAAAAAGTTTTCAAAGACTTCCTTGAATCTCTAAAGAGATACTAAAATATCTCACATACTACTTAAAATATTTAGTAATTAAAAGTTTCCAAAGACTTCTTTGATTCCCTAAAGAGATACCTAAATATTCCACATACTACTTTAAATAGAGTAATTGAAATTAAAGTGGTTCTCATTCATTGTTCATTGAAATTAAAGTTGACATATTCCTTCCTCTCTTAAAATGCAATGATTTACTTCAATCCTTATTGATGGGAGCCAACACACTTCAACAAATAATAACATGTCTATAAGACCATTGGTATTAAAAATAATTAGAAGATAATTTCTCTTTCACATATCGAAAGAAGTGTAGATGCATAATGATAATAAAGATTAAAAAAATAGTATTTTGTTTATTATTTTAGATTCAAAGTCCAACTTAACAAACAATGTGCAAGTTGTTTAGTTCTAGTTGACAATGCTACAATTTTTAGCTGATTGTCCTAACCTATGAATTATTTATGTAATTTTATAAATCTCATAAGTTATTAACATTTTGAGTAAATAAATAAAATATAAAATATCTTAATATGATTTATGAATATATTAGTAAATATAATATTTAAATATTAAGTTAGGGATAAGAAAAATGAAAGACATTTGTATAAATCTTCAAGACACTCATGATGTGAAATACATCTTAAATTCATCCAATATTCATGAACTAAATGTATAAAGTAAAAGATCACAAACTTAGCAATTGGAAAGGCCAAAAAAAGGATAAGAAGGAGAGAAAATACATGAGAAAACAATCTTGTACTAATCTAAAAAATTAGGTCTCCAAACTCTTTAAATTCAATAGCTTTAAATTTTTTATAAATTTTCTTTGGTAGTAAAGAGGACTTTTTTCCCTCCAAAACCACATAGAATAAAATATACATAGAAATGTGGAAGGTCACATGTGACTTGTACCTTTGTATTATAATTTTACATTATATCCCATCTAAAATTTGACAAGCAACTGCATTTTATTTTTCTTCTTCTCTTTCTCTTGAGTATCTCCAACACTAATTTCTAGTAATTTCTATAGAAATAGAATGTTAACCTAGTACTAGCATAGGACCATTGGTATCTAGAACTTCAACCACCATATTCATCATATCATGGACATTATTATCATCCATCACCAATTTTCCATGAAGACATGCACCTTTGGGGATGGAATAGGTTTCTTAGGTAGGAAAATTGTTCTAGAATAGTTCTAAGGTAAAATTGGGCCATTAATGGTGCCCTGGGAGGTTCAAGGGGGTAATTGGGGTAAAATGATGAAACCACAAAAAAATAACAAAGTTTTGGAGGTTGAAAAAGGGGTTGTAGGATTTTAATGTGGAATAAGACCTCAAAGGTGGATCTAATGGATTATATAAGTATGAAAAATGGGTAAAGAGAATGGTAAAAGTAGGAAGAGGCCACAATATTGTGTCCCAATTTTTGGTCGAAAAGGGACATTGAAAAAAGCATAAATTTTAGTTAAATTTTCACATTCTATCACCCATAGAAACTAAAACATTAAGAATTTAAATATGATGTGAAATAGTTTGAGATTTTTTATGAAGATTGTGAACATATTTTCAAAAATAATTTAAAAGATCATTTGTGTTTTTTTTTTTAATATAAGCTTTAATAAATTATTTTTTATAGTTAACAATATTTATAAAAAGTGATATTTATTCCATATCACATAACTCTTTTACAAAAAAAATATAAAATTAAAAATTCTTAAACATAGATTGGTAACACCAATATTTAGCATGTAGATATTTTTTTATAATTTTTTGTTTGATTTTTTTTAAAAAATTTAGAAGTATAATTATAAACAATACAAATTTATATTCCGTATCACATAACCTTTTATGTGTATATCCAAATTAGTATTTTTTTATTTGTTGAAATAAAGAGATCAATACCTAGAACACATATTGTATGAATGGCCATGAATGTAAGCAGATGAACATGTAGTTAAACTATTTATTCAACCACTTCCTCCTTTCAACCACTTCCTCCTTCCTTTGTCTAAATGCATTGGTGATTATCAAATAATATACATCAAACTCTATGGCCTTGATACAGTATTAGAGCTCATTCAATCTTTGTGCCTATGCATTAAAAAATGGAGGAAGAGAAGGTGGATATATGGCTTAGAAATCTGTAGATGGAAGTGACTTGTGTGATGGCATTTGAATAAATGCAAAGCAAGTGTAAGAGAAGAGTCTTATCAACCTCCATGATGGCATTTTAATTTGAAAAGAAAGTGAAACAAAGGAGCGATTGGTATTGAGTGTCACCTGCTCTACATTCCTTAAGGTTGATCAAGAATGTGACAATTTTAGAAAATAAATATATTTTTCTTATTATTTGACACTAATAGGAATATGTGAGAGTTTCAAACCACTTCGCCCAAGCCCATGACTTCATTTTTGAATGGAAGACTATCTTAAGATGTACATACAACATCAAGAAGTGGAGATAAGAAGACACATTGATGGGTGTCTGATATTGTTGGTGTAGCCTTGATTCATGCAGTAGTAGAAACATTTTGAATTTTGAAGGAATCTACCTTTCCCTAGAATTAGAAGTTAATCATAATAGTGCAAGTGCTAGACAATGTGTGCATGGTGAAAGGACAACAAAGTTTTGGAAGAAGTTAAGATATACAAAAAAATCTCAAAATGTCAAGGTACATTCATTTTGTTATGATCTCAATGGTGCTTCAATCCTCTCATGTTGATTAAAATTCTAGATAATAGTTTAAAATTAGGCTAGTTTGTTTCATGTTGGGTAGGATAGGGCTAGAGATTGAAATAAGTTCATTGCATGGAAGGAAGTTTTTATCTTACTCTTCAATTTGGTGATATAAGGGAGATATTGTGTTAGAGATGGATTTAGATTGATTTAAAGAGGATATAGTATTATGGAAATTGATTAGACAAGTACTATGGATTGAATTTTCATACTTGGAAAATGAAAATTTAAATAAAATTGATGAATAACAATTTATGGGGAACAATAAGTACAAAAGAAAACCCACCTACAGATGCAAATAAGTTATAATATTGTAGAGATGATAAAGCCAATACTATTATCAATCTTTCTCTTTCTAACTATAGTGTAGGAAAAAGTAATCCTTTCTCACACTAAATTTGGGAATGAATAATTAATAATAAAATGAGCTTAATGATGCCTTAATTTAGTGCTGTAATATGAATTTTACATATTCACATTAAGTTTAGAGACCTTTTTAATTAAAATGGACTTAATTGTGCCTAATTTTTGGTGTTGTAAGGTGTACCTTAACACTTTCACACTAACCTAGGGATTCATTAATTATTTGAGGTTAATTTTCCTTAATTGGCTCCTTTAATTCAAAGCCAAGCCTAGTTAATTGCAAATTCTGAGGCATAAAACCCAACATTTATAAATGCCATGAAATAAAGTTTAACATTTGGTAATGTGTGTCCTAGGAAAGTGGCCTAGGACCCATTTTCCATAGGGTGAATGGGTCCTCACTTGAACCTGGGACCTAAATTTGAATTATGTTTTTGGAAATTTTTTAGTGATTTCAAAGGTACATTCATATGTTAGCTTGTGATATTTGGATTTCAGGAATTAATCTTAAGATATGTATAAATAAGAGGTCATTTCACTATGTTCACCTAGAATTTCAAGAGAAGAATTCCTAGAAATTTTGATGAGAGAATTCTTAGAGAAATTTCATGAGATTAAGAGCATTTAAGAGCAATTTCAAGGCACTGAAGGGTAGATTTATTGAAGATTATTGCAGCAATCAATATTCCATCATCATGTCAAATATTTATTGCATCATACATGTGGTTTGAGCTAATATGGTGATGTAGTCTTCAAGATCTATTCAAGCATATCCAAAGCATTTTTTCTAATCAAGTTTCATGATCAAGATCTACATGGACATTGAGGCCACTTCATGCTAGTTTGTAGATTTGTAATCCAAAGTTCGAATAAAGTTTGGTGAGTTGTTACATATTGTTGCTCATTCATCATTCCTTCATGCTTTTCTATTTCATTACAAGGTTTAATTACCAAAATGGGGTTTGACTAAGACAAACCCCCATTCCCTAAAAACAACATTTTTCTCTCTTTGATGCGTGATTGTAGATTTTAGGTTGAAGATCCTTTGAAGAGAAAAAATGAAGAAAGTTGCAAGAAAAGTTGTCATATCACAGAAACTCCTCTAAAAAAATTATTTCTACTTTTCCAACATTGAGAATCGAGAATCTAGGAGTGCAAACACAACAGAAGAGAACCCAAAAAGCATTTTTCAAGAACCCTAGCCAGGACCCATTTGCCATTGGGTGAATGAGTCCTCAATGAGCTTCAAAAGGTGTCTTTTGGTGAAAGGTACATATCCTTTTCCACTTTCTAGATCTTCCTTTTGATAATTTTTTTTGTTAGATTTGATTACTATTCTTTATTTGCATCTTATAGCTCACATTTTGGAGTTTGTTTAATGGTTTTGATCTTTCTCTCCAAAGTGCTATTTAGCTTATACCCCTGTCCTTGCATAGATAGAAAATTTACTAATTCATACCTTGATTTGACTCACCTAAGGGTTGATAGTCACTTCATTGTTTGGATCTCATTTCCTTGAATGAAATTAGAGAAATCGGTCTTTGTGGTGAACCCTCTTTCATAACAATATTCACCAACCTCATTTTTATTTGTTTCATTTTGGTGAACCTAAGTTTGATCCTTGCATTTTCTGATTTTGGAGTCCTCTTCCATCCTATATTTAGATCTTGCATTCATTTACATCTCTTTGTATTGAATTATGTCTCATTTAGGGTGTCTAGTTTACATTTAACTTTGCATTTCATTTAAGGGCTTTAGGATGTCATTTTTTGCATTCTTTAAATCTGAAAAAATACAAAAAATCAGCCATTTTACATATCCTTCACATAACATTACATCATATTCATTTGCATTTGAAAATTGAAACACAATTTCATATCAAATTAGGTGTTCTAGGTTGTCATTTTGTCACATTTTGCATTTGCATTCAATTCATAGAATATTAAAAATGAAACTTGTTGTATCAGATCAAAATATGGAAATCATAGAAATTTACATAGAAATTTGTAAAAATTTGTTTCAAAAATTTACCTAGGACCCATTTTCCACATGGAAAATGAGTCCCTAATTAGGGTCATTCTATTTTTTTGGGCATTAAAACATTCATTTCTATATTCCTATTTGTTGTTTTTATATTTTTGTTTCTTCGATTTGGTCATATCTAGCTTCATTTGATAGAGTTAGTGCATTGCAATTTTAAAATTATATTTACAAGACATTATTTTCAAGTTCTTTCATAGTGTAATCAACAAATTACCTTGTTTAGAATATGAAAATTGCATTTAATATTGCATCCTAGGTCATTGCATTGCATTTTACCCTCTTTCCATTTTGGGTTGACATTGAATTTGTGAAACTTGTATGAGCTTTACAACTTGGTTTCCTATTAGCAATACTATTGTGAGACATAGTTTGAGACTCATGTCACCCCGCGATACACCATTCACCATGGATCTTTGGTTATCTAACTCTCTTTCTAATAGTGTTGATAATCAACCCCCTATGGATCATAACTTGCATACCTCATTTTCAATGAATTCCTTACCTACAACCAATGTGCATAATTTTTTTCATAGCCTGTAAGAGAATATAAGATTTATGAATGAAGAATTAAAACTTTACAAGACTTTGTGAGAGATGAACCTATTGTCATCCATGTCGTGACCCTTATAGGAAACTTATGAAAGCTACTTAAATGTGAACAAGGAATAGAGTATGTATGTAGCTTGGCTTATCTCATCCAAAAAAATTTCCTCCCCCTCAACTCGCTTCCAATACATTACATATGCATAAGCAAAAGAAGCCACACCTTTTGAACAAATTACTACCCCTAACACATCC
>VDFB02379711.1:27957617-28003705 GCA_007258455.2 Sequoia sempervirens | reverse complement strand
TTGACCCCCCACCTCTCCCACAGAAACTCCTTCACCTTCATCAAAATAATTCGTGGATTTGGTCCAATACAAACTCACAGATAATTTCCTAAGAAAAATATTGGGACTTCATAGTTATTGCAATCTGCAATCAAAGACCATATACCATCTGGCATAAAAACGGTTCCTAATCTCTATGTGGTGGCACCAATGGATAGGAAACCTCTTTGCATTGAGGGTGAGATTTTGATTTGTTCTAGGGTCAGTGAATAGAGAGCACAAATCGCCTTTAGTAATCTTTAAATCTTTAACTTGTTTATATGATAATTTATCTGCATAATATGCCCTTGATGTTTGCCTCCTATTTTTCCATCCAGGATATTTGTTGGGTAATTGCATCCACATTTTTGAACAAATGCGTTCAGAATCTGCTAGATGTATCCTTTCTGTGGTTGAAGAATTTTGATCACTCAACCTACTAATAAGATCCTCAACTTCTTTTTTATTGTTTTCAATTTCACTCCTCAAATTTTCTTGAGTGCCAGGAGGGTATTGAGAGAATGGTGGGGCAGGTTGATTTTGTTGTTGAGGTTGATTTTGTTGAGGTTGATTTGGTTGAGGATTTTCCTCCTCTTGTTGAGGATTTCCTACAAATTAAAAAAAAATCATTCATTTCTAAACTAAAACAAACAAAATCAATTTAAAACAAAAAAATTCATTACAAATACCAAACAAAACTTACCTCTTGCATCTTTTCGTCGTCGGGGTGCCATATTTGTGAAGAAAATTGAATTCAAGTTGATCAAGTGTGAAGTAGTCACCTCCTCAACAACGCGAGCGCGTAGTGCAGGGTTCTTGGCCGCGGGCAGAAATAGAAAACAGTAAAAACAGAAATGAAGAATGTTACTTTTTTTTTGCTTTTAAAAAGACAAAACGCGTTCGCGTTATAACGCGAACGCGTTTTGTCTCATTTTTCACTTTTGTGGCCACAAAAGTGCGACCATCTTGGTGCACTTACCCTTAAATCCCAAATTTTTTTGCTCAAAAGTCAAAAATGGCCCAAATGGGAATTAGTTGCCACCTTGGCTAAATCAATCCCACCTGGCAGGGACTCATTCACCGCATATGGAAAATTAGTCCCAAAGGGACCCATTTCCCAACTGCGTTGTTGGGAGATAGGAAAATTTGGTTTACATGATGACTTGGTTGGTTATTTCATCAAGTTATGCCTCAAGATGCATAATATGGGGTAATAGGGGCCTATTAATGATGATGTAAAGGTCAGTTAGGGCTTGGGATAGATAATTCAATGTCAAAGTGTGATTAAATACAATTTACAACAGTAAAATGAGGTCCACATAGCCTAGAAAGGTACAACATCCAATGTGAATGTGTAAGACACATTACAACACTAGGTTAACACAATTTATTTTACAAGCCTTCTAGATTGATGTGATAATTTCATGAAACACATTTTATAATGTTGAAATAAGGAAAGATGTGTTCATTAAGTCTAAAAAAGTGTGAAAGTCCTTTACAACACTGTACAAAACCTTTAAAATACATCATTAAATGCATTTTATTCATTTTGCAAGGGTCCAAGACCTAGTGTGGATGTGTAAAATGCATCACAACACTAAATTAGGGCCTCATTAAGTTCAATTTATCATGAATTATTCCCACGTCAAGCAAGAAATTTCCATTTTTCTACGCCACATTTAGCCCCCACTTTAGTGAGAGGATGAACTTACTCCAAACTCACACTAAAGCAGACATTCAAGAGAAATATAAGTGTATTTATGTAGATGAAAAGGGTGAAAAGATCAAGAAGGTAGTCAAGCCCCTAGGATCTGAGATCCTAAGTCAAACCAACAAGACACATAATTATACAATGGCAAGAAAGGAAAACAGGGTGAAAAAGATGCACTCACTCTGGGGCCACATAACATAAGGTTATCCATGTGGTGAGTTGTCCCAAGGAAGTGGTTTTAGTGATAAATTCATGCCAGTGTGTTAGCTTCCCTCCATATAATGATAAAATCATGCCAGTGTGTCGGCTTCCCATTATACAAACCATACCAAAGTTATGCTCCTGATAACATTGATAAGGCACCACAATGTAATGTTTTTTTGTAAATGCTTTTGAATATCTCATAAAGAATTTTGTTAAAGGGGGTTTTTCTTTGTTCATGTAAGGTCTTCTTCTTAGGAATCATTGTTTCTAATGTCTCTAAGAGAGGGAAAGTCAAGGTGTTAGATCATTATCCATGGGATGCCTTGTTCGCATTAGGCCACTTCAATTGATTGTTATTCCCTTGTCAGATCACTATCCATGGGATGCTTCGTTCACATCAGGACAGTTCAGTTGATCGTACACTCTTGGTAGGCATGAAACCCAATGACACCTCCAAGGAGAGGAAACGTCACAAGAAAAAGTAAGTCACACCATAAAATTTTCACAAAGATGTTGTCTATGTATGCCCCCACTTTAAAGTGGTTGCTACACTATTACTGTGAGGAATTGCTTTAAAGTAGAAGAAGGTATGAGAGCTTATTCAAAGAGCCCTATGAAAATTCATATATTTTTGATAAGATGCATCATGAAGAAAGTTAGTATGTCACATGTAAGCCAATCTTAAGACATGTTGTCCACATCCCAATATTTCTCTTATATGTTCATGAAAAGCTAATGATTAGCCAAAAGAGACAATGACAAGTGACATACGAGGATAAGTTTGTCGAACCCCTTGCCCTCATTTAGCACAGGACAAGGGTGAGCCTGGAATGGATGATAGTATGCTACCCCTTGTGATGCATGCAAAACATGAAATAGTGAGTATGGGTATGTGCAGGATCATGATGGGCCAAAATATGGCAATATGATGGGTGTGTAGGGTATGTGGCTAACAACTTTTTCTTACCCAAAATTGATGAAACGAAAAGGGTTTTTAAAGGAGATTCTCAACTTTAAATCAATATAAATTATGCTTTACTTTGAATTTAATAGATAATTATTATTCATTTTCTATTTGAATTACGACTAAAGTCATGATTGATAGGCTTATTGAAAAACATCTATGGCTTTCAAATAGTATCACATTTTTTGAATCCAAAACATGTGTCACATTTTATGCTTCATGTCCTATAGGATTAAAAAAGAAATGAATTTCATTAAGTTTTGACCAAGTTAAGGTTGTTGGACATATGATTTTTTATATTTTTTAAAAGTTGTAATAAAAAATTCATAATTAATTATTTACTTGGAAAAAAATTACAAAAAATTATGCATCACATTGGGACATGATTCCTCTACTTATATCTAAAATCCTATAAAAAAATATTATCATTTTATTGTGGTTAGGGTGGTTAGATAGACACCTTATTTTTTCCCTAAAATTTAAGTCCTACTGCATTGAAATTTCATTTTTTTTCCAAATAGATTTTTTTTAATAAACCTAGTTGTTTAGAAACTACATTCAATTTGCTACAAATTATGTTCTTACATATTTTTGAAATAATATAGATAACTTATTCAAATTTTTTATGTCAAGTTGCCTAACTCTGATTTTTCTAAATTTTATCGCCACTTAAGGGCCTATTTTATCCATGATGATCCTGGACATACCCCTATGCAACTATCCTACAACTATTACATGGTAAGGAGCAGCAACCAAGTTATTTATTTGGATAAGGAAACAAAGTCTCTACTTGATTGGCTTTGATTGTATATACTTTGTTATATATGTGAGCAATGTCATTGTAACTTGGTTGGTATGAAACATTATTCTTAGGTGGGTAAAGGATGAGTTCGGGTTGGTGCTGAATTTGTTGCTTGTTTGATGGTGGGTAAAGAATTAGAGGATTCTTAGGATGTTCCACGGGGTATGTATGCGGTTCATTGATTGAAGGGGATCTAAAGGACACCTATGCATTCATAACCTCGGTGGTCTTGGTTTGATGTGTCCCTAAGGAAGACATATCATTTTATTGCACCATAATAGTATTCCTAGGAAATTAATTTGTAGGGGAAAAACAATCCAAATGTTCTTGACTTTCAAGTATTAGTTCTTCCAAAATGTCAACATCGTAAGGGAACTATCCATGGTTGAATTGTCTTGTTCTATGATGTTTTCCCACATAAGATTCTCATGATTCCCATCAATTGGATCGTGTGACACCATAATATCATCTTCACTAATAGGAGAGATATTAGGAGAGGGTAAAATTGGATTGTTGTCCATAATCTCATTGTCTTGTGCCATAACATCTACCCTAGTAGGAGATCTTTTAGGAAAGTGACAATCAAGAGGTGCATCACATGTCATGTTTAGATGTTCTAAAGAAGCTTCATCACAAATAGGGGTGAGATCAAGGGAAGGAAAACTATGATTTTCATGTGTGTTAATGATTGGTTCTTCTTGTTCAAATAGACCCTTCCAATTGTTACAAACATTAGGAAGGAGAGAAATATTGCTATAACTCTCAATCATTTGGTTGCTTGATACCAACATATCCTCCTCACAAATTTGTTTGTCATGATCAATCACGAAAGAATTGTTACAAATAGGGGAGGTGTTGGGAGAAGAATGGAGACTAGGTAAAGTGGTGGCAATGAATTCATCTTGTATCAAATTATCTTCCCAAGGGGAATGAGGAGAAGGACAAACAAGACCTTCATGATTCTCAACGATTGTACCTTCTTTTTCCAAGATACATTCATCACTAAAAGGAGAGGTGTTGAGAAAAGTAAAATTATGATCATCATGTTTATCTATTTTTGTATTCCCTTCTAACACATCATCCTCACAAATGGGAGAGATAGGAGGGATTGTAAATTTAATACAAGCATTAACATTTTCACTCTCTTGTGCTAAGAGACTATCATAACTAGGGAATGCATTGAATGAATGACTAGAATTCTTGTTAACTAAATTTTTCGTTGCAAACTTAGAAATGATAGATACTAACATTTTGAAATAACAATCTATGCAAACTCAAAATGAAATGTAAAAAGGCTGAAATAAAATGCAATTTTCAGATGATAATTAACTGATTATGCTATGCAATAGACACGACTTTGAAGAATAAAAAATTTCATATCCTCATTGAGGCGATTCGTCAACAATGGTTACTTCCCTATAAAGGAAGGCTTTTGAAAACTAGCACTTGAATTATTTGTGGGGCATATATTGTCTCTTCTTCATAATTTTTCTTCCTTTGAAATTA
Source organism: Sequoia sempervirens (assembly GCA_007258455.2). Classification (NCBI taxonomy): domain Eukaryota; kingdom Viridiplantae; phylum Streptophyta; class Pinopsida; order Cupressales; family Cupressaceae; genus Sequoia; species Sequoia sempervirens. Next base: position 27,998,500 of record VDFB02379711.1, on the reverse strand, counting down.
TGATCAATTGCTATAGGGAACTAGCTAACATCTTGGTGGATGCACTTGCTAATAGGAAATTGATTAGGGTTGAAGATTGTATAGGATTGATGGTTTAGGGTAAATTGGTTTGAGGGTATAGGGTACTTGAGGGTATAATAGGGTTTAGGTTAGAGGGTAGAAGTTTTAAGGGTTTAGGGTTTAAGGGTTTAGGGTTCATGGGTAAGGGTTTAGGGTAGAACATTTAGGGTATAGGTTTGAGGGTACAAGGTTGAAGGATTAGGATTTAGAATCCAATGTATAGGTTAGAGGGTATAGGGGTTGAGGGTTTAGGGTTTAAGGTTGTTGAATATTGAGAGATTAGGGTTGAGGGTTAAGGGTTGAGGGATCTTTTGATGCAAGTGAAATGTAGGCAAGCAATTGAAGGCCAATGAATATAGGGGAGGGATTTTTTGTTTTAACACCCCTAATCCCTCAACCCTAATCCCTTAACCATATACCCTCAACCCTTAAACCCTAAACCCTTAACCCCTATACTCTCTACCCTCTACATTAATGGAACTTAAACTCTAATCCTTCAACCATATATCCTCAAACCTAGCTATATATACCCTAAACCCTCGACCCTATACCCTCAACCCATACCCTAAACCCTAAATTGTACTTAAACCCTCTACCCTCTACCCTCTACCCTAATCCCTCAACCCTCAATCCTTAATCTAGCCTCAACCCTTAAACCCTCAACCCTCTTATACCCTCAACTCTTAAACCATAATCCCTCAACCCCTATACCCTCTACTCTATACATTGGACCCTCAACCCTAATCCTTGAACCATATACCCTCAACCTTAAACCCTCTACCCTATACATTAAACCCTCAACCCTCAATTATCAACCCACAACCTTTAATCCAACCTCAAACCTCAACCCTTAAACCCTAAACCCTCAACCCCTATACCCTCTACCCTCTACATTAATGGAACCTCAACCCTAATCCTTGAACCATATATCTTCAAACTTAGCTATATATACCCTAAACCCTCAACCCTATACCCTCAACCTAATACCCTAAACCCTAAACCATACTTAAACCCTCTACCCTCTACCCTCAACACAATACCCTCTACCCTTGATGCTAATCCGGGTATGTGCAAGATCATCATGGAAAAAAAAGACCCTTAAGTGGTGATGAAAATTCAGAAAATCAAAGTTAGGAAACTTTACATAAAAAATTGAATAAGTTATCTATATTATTTCAAAAATATGTAAGAATAGAAGTTGTGCCAAATTGAATGTAGTTTCTAAACTACTAGGTTTTTTAAAAAAAATAAAAAATCTATTTGGTGAAAAATTAAAATTTCAATGCAACAATACTTAAATTTCAGGGAGAATATAAGTAGGTGTTTGTCTGACCACCCTAACCACAATAAAATGATAAGATTTTTGTATAAGATTTTAGATATAAGTAGAGGAGTCGTGTCCTAATGTGATCCATATTTTTCTTGTAATTTTTTTCCAAGTAATTAATTATGATTTTTTTATTATAACTTTTAAAAAATATAAAAACTAGTATGTATGACCACCTTAACTTGGTCAAAACTTCATGAAATTCATTTTTTTTAATCCTATAGTATGCGAAGCATAAAATGTGACACATGTTTTGAATTCAAAAAATGTTATACCATTTGAAAGCTATAGATGTTTTTCAATCAACCTATCAATCAAGACTTTAGTCGTAATTCAAATAGAAAATGAATAATAATTATTTATTAATCTCAAAGTAAAGCATAATTTATATTAGTGGAAAGTTGAAAATATTCTTTACAAAACCTTTTCGTTTCATAAATTTTGGGTAAAATAAAGTCGTCAGCCACATGGGCCATCATATCGCTTACATATCACCACTTTTTGGCCCATCATGATCTTGCACATACCCATCCCTCAACCCTAATCCCTCAACCCTTAAACCCTTAAACCAAAATAAACTCTCTACCTTAATCTCTCAACCCTCAACCCTTAATCCCTAGTCAACCCTTAAACCCTCAACCCTCAACCCTTAAACCCTAATCCCTCAACCCCTATAGCCTCTACCCTATACATTGGACCCTCAACCCTAATCCTAGAACCATATACCCTCAACCCAATACCTTGAACCCTAAACCGTACTTAAACCCTCTACCCTCTACCCAATACCCTCTACCCTCTACCCTATACATTGGACCCTCAACCCTAATCCTTGAACCATATACCCTCAACCTTAAACCCTCTACCCTATACATCAAACCCTCAACCTCAATTCTCAACCCTCAACCCTTAATCCGGCCTCAACCCTCAACCCTTAAACCCTAAACCCTCAACCCCTATACCCTCTACCCTCTACATTAATGGAACCTCAACCATAATCATTCAACCATATATCCTCAAACCTAGCTATATATACTCTAAACCCTCAACCCTATACCCTCAATCCAATACCCTAAACTCTAAACCGTACTTAAACCATCTACCCTCTACCCTCAACCCAATACCCTCTACCCCCGACCTAATCCCTCAATCCTAATCCCTCAACCCTTAAACCCTTAAACCAAATTAAACTCTCTAATTTAATCCCTCAACCCTCAACCCTAAATCCCTCAACCCTTAAACCCTAAACCCTCTACCCTCTACCCTCAACCCTCAACCCTTAAACCCTAATCCCTCAACCCCTATACCCTCTACCCTATACATTGGACCCTCAACCCTAATCCTTGAACCATATACCCTCAACCCTCAACCCAATACCCTAAGCCATAAACTATACTTAAACCCTCTACCCTATACCCTCTACCCTCTACCCAATACAATGAAAAATCAAAGGCAGTAGATCTTTTGATGCAAGTGAAATGTAGGCAAGCAATTGAAGGCCAGTGAATATTGGGGAAGGATTTTTTGTTCTAACACCCTTAATCCCTAGAAGATCAAAACAATTAGGTGCTAAATAAGGTGCTATATTAGGCGGTAAATTAGGTGGTAAACTAGGTTCTAAAGTAGGCACTAAATTGGGAATTACATCAGATGCTAATATGGGCGCTAATGTAGGTGCTAACCTGGGCATTAATTTAGGTGTTAATCTAGGCACTACTCTAGGCATTAATTTAGGTGTTAATATTATCTCTAATTTTTTCCTAATTTAGTGCCTACTTTTTTTGGTTGGTGTAAAAAATTCCAAAAATAACACCATCCTGATATATAGCACCGACTTTTTCAAAAAATTGGACAAAAATACATTAAAATAGTGGGTGGAAGAAAAAAATGGAGCAAAAAAGGGAGTTAATCACAGGGATTTTTTGTAGTGGTAGGAAGCATTTGAATAAATAGTTTAACTACATACACATCATCTTACACCCACCACGAGTCATATAATGTAATATGCTAACATTCCCCCTTATTACATTGTTCTTGCAAATGTATCATACAAACATCAAACTTCACCTTTCCAAGGGACTCCTACTTAAGGCTTACATAAAAAAGCTTGTTGATTACATAAATACAAATTTATGAGAAAATATTTTGAAGAAGTATAATCTTGAATCAAGTGGAACCCCATCAACCTACCTCATAACCTTTGTAAATGTGTAGTTTGAGATATTTTCTTGAGTTCTTAAACTACCATTTTCCTAAACTCCTAAATCATTGATTCCTAAATTATTCAACAATAATCCATATTAAGATCTACAAACATATGGCTCCATCAATTTGTCTCTTGACCCTTTTAAGGGTATAATTCTAAATCATAATCTCATAAACTCACTAGAAAGCAATCCATATCAAGAGTTCAACACCAAATCCCTTACTTATCTCCAAAACTAAAACTTCAATATATGTATTCTTGAAATCCATCAACATCAACAAGGAAAATAAGAAAGAATGTAAAACTACTTCTCAAGCAAAGCACCATCTCAAAGTGAGAAGATAACTTGAGATGATATAAATTCCTCCATCCTCTTGTGCCACTAGCTTCCAATGTGATGGCTCAAAGTATGAATCCATTCTTAATAATATCAATAAAAATTTCTAATGGATCCTTATCATCATCATCTAGTGGATCCTCATCCTCATCCTCAATACAAAATAAGTTACCTTCATTTGATTGTTCTTTTATTTTTCTTTTAATAAGGTCAATGACTCGAATTCTACAAGACCATACTTTGTGACCCTTTTTCTTATAATAGAAACATGCAATTTCCCCTTTGTTTGTACTTGACCTTGTATTGTTTCTTTGTAAGAATAATGCTTTCTCTTGTTGAAAATCATCTTTTATATCTTCTACATTTGTTCTCTTTTCTTCTATTAAAAGAGTTGAAATCATATCGTCTAAGTTTTGAGAAGTTATCTAACTGAGTGTAAAAATAACATAACTATTATATTTTGAATGAAAACTATTAACAATATAACTCTAGTATCGTCATCATCTACCAAATCCTTGACTTCTAGTTTTCTAATGAGAGACCTCAAATTACTTATGTGATTTGACATTGTGATTCCATATTTCATTTTGAACCTAAATAATTAATGTTTTAGGGAAAATTTTGTATTAAGTGCTTTTGCTCCAAACAATTTATGCAGATCATCCCAAATTTACCTTGATGATATGCCCAAATCTATGTGATGTAATTCAATTAGTGAAAAAAAGAAAAAATGAGATTGGGTGAAGATTGTTAGGAAAGAGAGCTCACCACCAAGACCTATTTCTCTAATTTCATTCAAGTAAATGAGATCCAAACAGTGAAGTGACTATCAACCCTTAGGTGAGTCAAATCAAGGTATGAATTAGAAAATTTCCTATCTATGCAAGCACAGGGGTATATGCTAAATAGCACTTTAGAGAGAAAGATCAAAACCATCAAACAAACTCCAAAATACAAGCTATAAGATGCAAATGAAGAACAATAATAAAATCTTGCAGAAATGGTAATCAAAAGATAGATCTAGAAAAGGGAAAAGGATGTGTAACTTTTACCAAAAGCCACCTTTTGAAGCTCACTAAGGACTCATTCGTCGTATGGAAAATGAGTCTTGGCTAGGGTTCCTAAAAAATACTTTTTGGGTTCTCTTCTATTGTGTCTACACTCCCAAATTACTGATTCTCACTGTCAAGTAGTTGGAAATAAATTTTGTAGAGGATTTTCTATGATATGACAACTTTGCAAATTTCTTCAATTTTGTTCTTCAAAGGATCTTCAACCTAAAATATTCCATCACACATCAAAGAGAGAAAAATATTATTTTTAGGGGAAGGGGGTCACCTTGGTCAAACCCCGTTTTGGTAATTAAACCTTGTAATGAAATAGAAAAGCAAGAAGGAATGATGAATTAACAACAATATGTAACAACTCACCAAACCTTATTTGAACCTTGGATTACAAATCTACAAACTAGCATGAAGTAGCCTCAATGGATGTAGATCTTGATCATGAAACTTGATTAGAAACAATGCCTTGGATGTGCTTAAATAGACCTTGAACACTACATCACCATATTAGCTCAAACAACATGTATGATGCAATAAATCATTGGCATGATGATGGAATCTTGATTGCTGCAATAATATTCAATAAATCTACCCTTGAATTCCTTGAAATTGCTCTTAAATTCTCTTGATCTCATAAACTTTCTCTAGGAATGCTCTCAAAATTGCTAGCAATTGTTCTCTTGAAATTCTAGTTGAAACATAGTGAAATGACATCTTATTTATACATATGTTAAGATTAATTCTTGAAATTCAAATATCACAAGCCAACATCTGAATGTACATTTGAAATCATTAAAAAACTACCAAAAACATAATTCAAATTTAGGTCCTAGGTGCAAGTGGGGACCCATTTTCCCTATGGTGAATGGATCCTAGGCCACTTTCCTAGGACACACATTACCAAATATTAAACCTTATGTCATGGAATTTATGAATGTTGAGTTTTATCCCTCTGAATTTATAATTAATTAGGCTTGGATTTGAAATAAAAGAGCGAGTTGAAGAAAATTAACCTTAAATAATTAATGAAGCCCTAGGTTAGTGTGAAAGTGTAAAGGTACACCTTACAACACCAAAAATAAGGCAATTAAGTCCATTTTAATTAAAAAGGTCCTAAACTTAATGTGAATATGTAAAATACATATTACAACATTAAATTAAGGCATATTAAACTCATTTTATTATTAATTATTCATTCCCAAATTAAGTGTGAAAAAGTATTACTTTTTCCTACACCACATTTATCCCCCACTTTAGTAAGGGGATGACCCCATTTCAAACTTAAACTAAAGTAGACATGAACAAGAAACTTATGTATGCAACAATGACAAAGATACACAATCATACAATATCAAAGACTAGGAAAATCAAGCCTAGATGGTTCAATCAACACGGAACGCATCTAAGCCATTGGTTTTGCACTCACTCTGAGGTAGTGGAACCTCAATTTGTCCACTAGATGAGTATCCCAAAAGGGTTGCAAGTGATAGAATCATATTAGGCTCCCATACCGTATCAAAGCTATCCTCGTCAACTTCAATAAGGCACCACAAGGTAAGGCTCTACAGGAAATAAAAGTGTGTTATGCTAGGTGGCCTTGAATTAGAGTTAGAGCTTCATAGGGCTTAACAAGCTACGTTATGCTAAACACCTACGAATAAGGAAAGGCTCCACAAGCAAGCAAGGTGTGTTATGCTAAACACGTATGAATAATAATGCTAGTAAATTTTTTTGTTCAAAGGAATTTTTCTTAGTTCGTGTAAGGTCTTCTTCTTAGGGAATATTATGCCTAATGTCTCCAAGAGAGGAAAATTCAGGAGTAAAAGATTGACACCTTAGGGAATGCAGTGCATCGCATCACCACTAAGAGGAAAGTCATACACTAAGAAATATCGCACTCGTAGAGGACATCAAACCCAATGACAGCACCAAGAAAAGGATGCATCACAAGAAGAAAGAGAATCACACCATGAAACATGAAAAATGTTAAAAGATATTATCAATGTATTCCCCCACTTTAAAGCAGTTGCTAACACCATTGCTATGAGAAATTTCTTTAAAGTAGCCAATGTTCAATCCTAAGACATGAGAGCTTCCTCGGAAATCCATATGCAAATTCATATGTTTCCAAAATGAAGCTACATCATGAAAAAGGAGGGGTTGCCCCCAAAAATATGTAAGAGATCTACAAATTTGGGGTCAATATATCTTTGTTGCAATGTTGTGATAGAGTTCAGAAACATCATCATTCCCCAAATACTCATAGAATAGGAAGAATGACATATAGAGAGTGAAAAACATATAAAAATACTTTTGAGTCAACATGGAAGAGACCTAAATGTCTCAACACCTTGCATCATCCCCAAAAGGACAACACGACACGCGAAAAAGATAAAAATGTTTACGACATATAGAATAATGTAGATACAAATAGAGGAATGCACAAAAAGAGAGAGATGCATCAAAAATAATAATACAGGGGATCACATTATGCACATGCAACCACATAAAGAAACATGAAAAGGGAAAACAAAGCAAAAGACTAGTAAGGCACATGTGAGTCAACCTATAGCAGGTCATCCGCATCCCAATCTTGATTAGTATATATGGAAGCCAAACAACTAGCCAAAGGGACAACATCAAGTGCCAAAACTAGGACAAGGCTATGTAACCCCTTTCCCCCACTAAGTGTAGGAAAAGGATGAGTTGAGATGGGTGATGAGAATGATTCCTTGTGATAAAGAGAATTATTTGCAATGAATGTAAAGCAAGTAATAGTGAGGGTGTTATGATCTTACAACTATTGCATGCAAAATGCATGTGTTTTTAATCAATTCTGATTATTAGAGGTGAACCGTTGATTTTTGGATTTCTATGTGCTTCTCTAGCTCTTCTAGGGTTTTTCACCTAAAAGGAGAGAGATAGGACCCAAAACTGCTAAGGGTTCATTCAAATTATGTTATGTGAAATGTTTTCTAAACTAAATGAAGTAAACTAAATTCAATTGACTAAATTAAATGGATGAAAATTAATGCAAAAGTGAGATTTAAGATATGTTTGAAAACACATTGTGATATGCAAGCAATGAAGTAAATGAAGAAATAATGCAAAACAGAAAGAAATAGTCAGAAACAAAGTGCACCTGGACAATATTTGATGAATCTAGAATGTTGTGGATGCTGGTTGAAATCACTTATTTTCATAGTGGGACTCATTTTCCCAAGGTGGTGAATTAGTCCTCCTACTAGTGAAAAAGTGTTGGGAATAGGTTTCTGACAGTTGGGATCTAGAACTTGAAAAAAAATAGATTTTTCAATCCTAAGGTGAGACTCATTCACCACTAGGGTAAAATCAGTCCTCTCCCAAAATTCTAAAAAAATCAAGAGACAACTCTACAACACCAGATTTAGAAATCACTGATTGTCGGATTATCAAAGTCAATTCTACAGGAAACAGATAGAAAAACTCCTCCAATCTTGAAATAAGAATAAGTTGACTTGAAGCACCTTGTTGACTTTTTCTCCACTTTTCAACACCAAAAAACTTGTTAAATTTGTATACCTAGGTCTACAAACACACATGCAATAGGGAAAAATGGTTGAGGGTTAGCAAATAGGGGTTTGCCTTGGTCAAACCCCACTTTTGGTAATCAAAACCTTAATTAAATAATGAAATGACAGAGAATGGAAAACTAATAATATGCAAATGTTATCAACTTACCAAACCCTTGATAATGTAAGTCTGAAGTAATGTCAATGAATGCTCAAAAGTGCTTGAATATTGATTGAATTGATGTTGTAAGATGCTTGAATGCTTAGATGTGTGAATGAATGTTTGAATGAGTGAGGAGATTGTAGGAGATGTAAAATGAGGTTAAAATTGCTTATTTATACAATCTTGTGCCTTAGTTAACCATTCATACCTCATCACAGGCCGACATCAAGTGTTTTTGAATAAAAACCTAAAAGGAAATTTTAAAAAAATGAATTTGGGGCCAAGGGGGACTCATTCGCCACCCATGGTGAATGGGTCCAACCTAGGACCTAAAAACAAGTGTCAGGAATTAAGTTGTATTTAATGTTGTTTATCAGTTTTACATTCAAAAATACACTTAATTAAAGCATATGAGGGCATAAAGGGGTCAAATAAGTCATAAGAAAGGGATAAATAGAGAAGTTGTGCCTAGAAAGTGTGAAATCTTGTTACAATACTTTACAACACTTCAAAATAGGACTTGATGATGTGTAAAAAGGTTATTTTTAGGTGAATTGTAATGAATAGAGTCTAGAAGAATGTAGAAATATCTTACAACACCTTCACAAGATGTCATTATTTGAAGTTTAGTACCTAAATATGTATGTTCAAACCTTGTTGCAACATAAAATCAAAGCAAAATATATCAAATACCATGAAATAAGACCTAAAATGTCATGAAAATGGCAAGGGGCCATTTTTCTATGGCACATTTAGCCCCCACTTTAGTGAGAGGATGAACCTGCTTCAAACTCATGGTAAAGTAGCCATGAACATCGAGAAGAGGGTTCAAATGCGCTTACATTAGCAAGATGGAATGACAACGATCAAGAAGGATGATCAAGCCCCCAGGACGAAGATCCCATGGCAAACTAAGCATAAGAACAAAGGAACACACAAGTGTTGAGAATCAGATGAAGCTTCGATCGTCTGTCCAACTAGTTGTGGATTAGATCTAGTCTGATTGTGAATGTGTACTTACTCTGGGGAGACATAACACATGATGTTCCACTAGGTGAGAAGTCCCAAATGTACTCACTCTAGGGCCATGGAACTTTTGACTTTCTGCGGGGTGAGAAAGTACAAAATGTAAGATACATATGCTAGTTGGTATGCACTTACAAACACAAAGGTGGCTATGGAGAAAAGTCATTCTGCTATGTGGGCTTCCCACTCAACCATATTAAAGTTATACCTTCTGATTACTTTAACAAGGCACCACAAAGAAAAATAATGTCATGAACAAAAAAATAAGGATACCACAGTCATGCATGTTGCTTTATGCAAGGTGGCAAAAATGCAAAATGTAAAAAAAATGCAAAAATGTAAAATGTAACGTGTAAAATGTAATGCGAGAGATGTTCAAAGGAGTCTTGTTAAGTTTATGCAAGGTCAGTCACTTAGGGAACATTGTTCCTAATGTCTCCAAGAGAGGACCAATCAAAGAATAGTACATTCACAACTTAGGAGATGCAGTGTGTCGCATCAAGCCACCAAGAGGAATGTAATATGCTAAGATAGATCACACTTATGAAGAACATCACACCCAATGTCATCCACAGAGTGACAAACAGATTACATAAACAACAAGGCTACACTAAGAACTAAAAATTCCAGTGAATTATGGTAGTGCATGCCCCCACTTTAAAGGAATTGCTACACATCGTTCTGTGAGCAATTACTTTAAAGTAGAGAAGGAAAGAGAAAGCAAAAGGAAAACAAAACATGAGAGCCAACTTGGAAATCCCTATGCCAAGTCATATGTTTTGAAGTTAGGCTACATTATGTCAATGAAAATTAAAAACAAAGAAGGGAAGTTGCCCCCCAGAAAATAGCACACCAAATACATAAGGGATCTATGGATTTGGGGTCAGTATGTTCGTTGCTGCAATGTTTTTATGAAAGAGCATGGAACTATCATCATTCCCCAAAGCACATAGAACTAGAAGAATGACACAAAGAGACAAAAAAAAAAGGAAAAATAAAGTCCATTTTGGGTCAACATGAAAGAGATATTGTGGTCTCAATTCCTTGTATCATCCCCAAAAGGAAAACACAAGTGAAAAAGAAATGAAAATGAAAAGGCGAAAGAAATGAAAAATATTTTGGCTTTTCATGAAGGAGACATTGTGGTCTCAATGCCACACGTCATCCCCAAAAGGAAAACACAAAACAAAAAGAGAAAAGACAAGGACCTTTTGGGTCAACATGGAAGAGACATAGGGCGTCTCTACACTTTGTCATCCCCAAAAAGGAAAACACAAAACAAAAAGAGAAAAAGATAAGGACCTTTTGGGTCAACATGGAAGAGATGTAGGGTGTCTCTATGCTTTGTGTCATCCCAAAAAATGAAAACACAAAAAAAAGAGAAAAAGAAAAGGACCTTTTGGGTCAACATGGAAGAGGCATAGGACGTCTCTATGCTTTGCGTCATCCCCAAAAAGGAAAAAAAAAACAAAAAGATAAAAAGGACAATGCACAACGATTAGAAGAATAGAGGTATGAATAGAAGAAGTGTGCAAAGAGAGGGAACATAAAACACACTTGATATGGGGGAACATGATTCGCACATGAAAGGAAAAAAGAAAAAGAAAAATAAAAAGAGAAAAGCAAAAAGAAAAAGGCTAGTTAGGAAAATTCAGGTCAACCATCTAACAATTCATTCACCTCCCAATCATGTTCAATGTAATGCAAGGGTGGTTGACTATCCAAAGGAAGAATTGCAAGCACCAAACTAGGAGTGGTACCAAGTTCTTCACTTGATGGAGAGGATTTATCGTTTAAGCTCATTGTAGATGAAAATAAAGAGTTTAGATTATTGTGTATTTCTTCATCTATTTTGGAAATCTCCACATCATCATCATCATCAAGATTGATGACAATCGGAGGATGAAGGGTGATTTCCAAGGATGGATGTATCAAAATTTTTGGCTATTAGATTGGTTCAAGTTGTTGTGAAGGTTGTACTAGACTATCATGTAGCGGGTCAGGAGAAGGAGGGTGGTAATCTATTGTTTTTGTCAAGGGTGGAGGTTTATTTTCTTTATTTCTTTCTATGCCAAACTGACGAGCAAGGAGAGGATGATGACGCTAACGTTCCCTAGCACCACAATTTTTTTTAATTCTATTTTGGAGTTGTTGAGGTGTAAGAGCAGATTGAGTCAACATAGGTTCTTCTGCTTCTAAATAAGGAAGAACAAAAGAAACCGAAGAAGACGGGTCAACCACTTTCTCTTTTGCTTTATACACTTGTTTAATGCGAGGAGGTATGACAAGATTTGTTTCAATTTCCCTTGGTCATTTAAAAAATGTTAGGGAAGTGTCTAAGGGTGGTTGTTCAGTATTTTGTATGGTTTGCTCAATTTCTAACTCAGGTTGAAGTATGGTTTCATCTATTATAGGAGTTGTGAAAGTGGATGGGGATGTGCTACAAAGAGACAATTTAGTTACTTTCTTGGCTTTGAATTTTTGATAGGCTATAAAAAAGTCCTTTCGAGGGGTGATAGGTTCCATGGGTTTAGGGAAAAATTCTTCTAAAGAAAAATTTCCTTTAGAGGATAGGGGATTAAATCCACTATGATGTACAGTAAATATTTCATTTCCATGTGGAAACTCCAAACACTTGTGAACAACTAATGGGACCGCTTTCATTGTACGAAGCCAAGGGTGGCCTAGCTACAAATGAAATTGGTCTGATTGTGGAATAATTGAAAATGTTACCTCAAGATTTTTAGGTCCTATTTTTAAAGGGAGTATGATCAATCAGATCATAGGGCACACAAAACTAGTGTGTGTTTTAATCCATGCAATATATTTATTATAATCATCTTGATATAGCTCATGTAATACTAGAAACTCCTCAATGATCATGTTCTCACCACAAGTGGGATCTATTAATATCCCATTAGTGGGCTTATCATAGATTCTTCCAGCTATGTAGAGAGGACCATCAGGAAGTTTTTGTAGTATGTCTTTAGCAGAAAAAGTGATATCAAGAGATTTAGTGGTTTGGCCCTTTAGAAATAGGTGGAGGTATATCATGTTGTTCATTGTTTGTATCAATATTGATTACATCAATATTTGAAGGTTTGCTAACCTTGACAAATGTAGTGTGTATAGGCATGGGGTGGGTAAAAATCTATAAATTTTGGTTAGGGGGTGCCATAGACTTATTGCCTTGATCATTAACACCCATAATGGTTATGTGTCATCGAAAATTGGACCCTCTTGAGAAAAGAGAATTTTAAGCATACTTAGAACCAATTTTGAGTCCCTTCATATCATTTCCCCTTTAAAACGGCATTTATAGGCCCCTTTGACCTATTAATTTTGATCTAGAGGCTCGTTTCACATGAGAAATCACATAAAACCCTACAAACAACACTTAATGGCATCATACCTAGACAACCCACCTTCAAAGTATAGTAGTGGGACCCATTTTCCACCCTTGACGAATGATTCCCCTCTAGTGGGACTCATTCACCAAGGGTGGCAAATGAGTCCCCTTTGAGGGAAAATTCAAAATCAAGTGGGAATTTAATCAATTTTATTTTTATTTTCGGTGAATGTCACCCTTTTAGGTCTAATTAATGGGAAAATAAGGTGGTTTTTCCTATAAATGCACATTTTAAGTCATTTTACATGACTAGAGAGCACTTTTTATCCACACATTGTCATTATCTAAGAGTGAAAAGCATACAACAACAAGTTGCATCATAAAAAGTTGAGGTTTTAGGACAACAAACTAGGGTTTTTCCAGTTCTTGGAGCTCACTTCTATTGTCAAGATCCAACATTTCAAAGGGTTGATGATGGATTCCTATGGTGAATCATGAAGAAATCTAGGGTGAAGAGGTGCAACTAGCCACCAAATCATGCCTAAGGACTTAGTTTCCTATTGATTCCATCTTCCATTATTACTCTATCTTCAAATCAATGTTTTCATTGTGTTTATTTAGCATTTTCATGTAATTTCTTATCCATTTTTCATGTGTTGTAAGGTTTCTAGGGTAGAGATCTTCCATCCTTTCAATTATTCTTGCATAACTTATTCTAGAGCAATAGAATAGGGTTTTTATCATGATTCAACTTTTCCTAGTCTTTAACACATCTAAAACTAGGGTTTATGCATATATTTCTCTATTAAAGGTTTGATTACCAATCTAGGGGTTTGACCAAGGAAAACCCCCCCATTAGACCAACACTTTTAAGCTATTTTGCAAAAAAAAATTGAGATCTAGAATCGGGACTCTGTCAGAATTTGTTGTACAGGTGTCATGGTGCAAATCTAAACTTTGAATTTGTAGGAATCTAAAAGTAGACTGATTTTCCATGCTAGGAAAATGAGTCCCACTTGAGACGTAGAATTGAGTTAGATGTTGTGTTAGGTCCCCGGTAGTGAGAAATCAAGTTCTATTCAGAAAAGGCTTGATTCAGGACTGATTTTCCACCCTTGGCGAATGAGTCCCAATCAGCTAAAGTCCATATTTCATTAAGTTTTCAGTTTGTTATTCAATCCTCTACAACTTTATAGGTGCACACATTCTCATAAACAACCTTCTATTTAGTCAAATATTGCATTTTTGTTCATTATTTCTATATTTATTCATATCACACTATGTTTTCAAAAAAGGCATCAATCTTAGTTTTTCATTCATTTTCAGTCATTTAGATTAATCTATTGCATTTAGTTAAGCTCATTTACATCATATATCATTGCATACATCCCAATTTGAGTGTCACATAAGCATTTTTGGATCTAATCTCTCTCCTTTTAGGTGAAAAACCCTATAAGAGTCAAAGAGTCCTTTGGGTCAAAAAATCTATGTCACAGGTTAAATAACTTGAATCAATGAGGTCTTGAACTAGATGTTTTAGACGCTTACAGTTTTCAGTGTCATGTCCATTTTGGCAATGAAAATGACAATAAGCATTAGATTTGAAGGTGAGTGGTAACAACTAGTTTGGATCAAGTGGTCTAACGGGTGGCAAAGTGATCATGCATTGTTGAATTAATTGGTTCTTTGTATTATGGAGGGTGTAAGGTAGGGAAATAAATTGTCTCTTGGGGTCCCCATAATGGTAAGGCACAATTTCCTTAACAGTTGCCACTTGATTTTGAATTTGTTGGGTTGGTTGTGGTTGAGGTTGAGGAGGTAGATTAAACTATAAGAAGCCTCTATTTGGTTTGTGAAAGTTTTGATTGTTATTGTGGTTTTGATTGTTGTGTTTGGGTTTTTTGGCTCAGTAAGAAGTGGATTTTGAAGTACAACTTGAAACCAAGTTATGGTATTCACACAAGGTTGTGCATAAATGCATAAACGAAGGAAATTTCATCATAGTTATCTTATCCTGAAGATTTGTGTGCAATTTCTTGATAAACATCTTTTACAGATGTGCATTGGGAATCTTGACATCTATTTAAGCATACAAGTATTGGTATCGTGAGATAAAATCCATGACTTTTTCATCTGTGTTTTGTCAACATCGCATGATTTCAGCCATTGTCTTCTTAGGTGCCATGTGAACTTGAAAGTTACTTATGAAAGCATCCACAAGTTCATTAAAGGAGCAGATGGAATTATTAGGTGGGTTGGAAAACCACTCTAAGGCAGTATCTTTTAGAGTCCTTGGAAAAACTTTGGCTAAAATTTTCTCATCAAGGACAAAATCACTACATAAAGTTGTATAAGCATTAACATGGTTGATAGGATCTCCTTCACCTCTGTATTTCTCAAGCCGAGGCATTTCTATCCCTTGTGGCATCAGGGTATGTAATATTTCTAGGATAAGGTGATGCTACAAACATGATATGTGGGTGGAGCGATTTGACCTTGACTAATGGTAGAAATTTTTTGTTGGATGGAAGAAATAGTGGTAAGGAGTCGTGTAAGAACAAGGTTGGGGTATGTAGGTTGATATGGAAGAGAAAATGGTGATGGAGTGTAAGTGATGTTAAGAGAAGTGAAAGGAATACTAAGGGGTGTGAAGGTGGTCGAAGGGACTTGCGATGCCCCAAGAGAAGTGGGAATGCTAGGTGGAATTGCAAAGGAAGGAACCACATAACTAACCTGTTGCATAGTTGTAGTGACTTGAAAATTGGTATAAGTTGGTATAGATGCTATGGTTGAAGGGGGAGGAACTTGAGGTCCTCCTTGGCTTATAGGAATTTTTGCGGATTGGGTATTAGAAGAGGCATGTTTATTGTAAATATCAACAATTTTCTTCATCACTTGCAAGCCATCATCAATTTCAATCAAACGATGAAAATAATCAATGGCACGTATGGTAGTTGTGGAAATGTTTTCAAGTGTGTCAAGTCTTGTTGTAAATGTGCAAATTCTTCATGAATACTAATGACCTTGTCTTGAGGAAGAGAATTGTTTTGTGTGTCAATATTATTATATGGAAATGTGAAGGCATGGAAGTGGTATGATCAATTCCTAATGCACCATTGTCCATACTAGGAGTAGGAGCTCTTGAGATCCCAAGGTCCACAACAAAAGTGCTATCGTGGGAAGCCATGAGTCTAGAACTTCTTCTCACTAAAAGTATTATCAACAGGGCACCAAACACTCATGAAAGTACCACAAAGGAGGGGTTGAAGTCAAATGCAAGGTAATCTAAGATGTCTAAATGAAAATAACAAAAATGCTACTAACTGTAACAGAGAACTAACTATAGAAAATAGAAATGTAGGAAAATGCCAGAAAGATGCCAAAAATGTTGTCTAAAAAGTGTAGAGGGACTTATTCGCCTAGGGTGGCGAATGAGTCCCAATATGCAATCTTTTTGTATTTTTCAAAAACAATAAAATGATTTTAATGTTCTACAAAATGCAACTAAGGATGCAGAATGCAGATTTTTTGTGTTTTAAATGAGATGCAATGCAAAAATGAAGTCTAAATGAATTTTTCACTAATGCAATATGAAAAGTCCTAGAATGCAAAAAAAAACAATGTCCTAATTGAATGTTGATGCAAATGTAATCTAGGATGTAATATGCAAATGAAATCAAAAATGCAAAATGTTCAAAATGCATGTTCACCAAAATGAACCATTGATTTCTTGGTTTCTATGTGCTTCTCTAGCTCTTCTAGGGTTTTTCACCTAAAAGGAGAGAGATAGGACCCAAGAATGCTAAGGGTTCATTCAAATTATGTTATGTGCAATGTTATCTAAACTAAATTAAGTAAATTAAATGCAATTGATTGAATTCAATGGATGAAAATGAATGCAAAAGTGAGATTTAAGCTATGTATGAAAACACATTGTGATATGTAAACAATGAAGAAATAATGCAAAATAAAAAGAAATAGGAAGAAACAGAGTGCACCTAGACAATATCTGGTGAATCTAGAATGTTGTGGATACTGGTTGAAATCACTAATTTTTCACAGTGGGACTCATTTGCCCAGGGTTGCGAATTAGTCCTACTAGTGAAAAAGTGTTCAGAACAAGTTTTTGACAGTCAAGATCCAGAATCTGACAAAATTTAGATTTTTAGTCCTAAGGTGGGACTCATTCACCACTAGTCGTGAATCAGTCCTCTCCCAAAATTCTGAAAAATCAGGAGACAACTCTGCAACACCAGATCTGGAAATCACTAATTGTCGAGTTGTCAAAGTCAATTTTGTGGGAAATAGATAGAAAACCTTCTCTAAGCTTGAAATAAGAATAATTTGACTTGAAGCACCTCGTTGACTTGTTCTCCACTTTTCAACACCAAAAATCTTGTTAAATTTGCATACCTAGGTCTACAAACACACATGCAATAGGGAAAAATGGTTCAGGGTTAACAAATAGGGGTTTGCCTTGGTCAAACCCCACTTTTGGTAATCAAACCCTTAATAAAATAATGAAATGAAAAAGAATGACAACCTAATAACATGCAAATTTTATCAACTTACCAAACCCTTGATAATGTAAGTCTGAAGTAATGTTAATGGATGCTTCAAAGTGCTTGAATATTGCTTGAATTGATGTTGTAAGATGCTTGAATGCTTAGATGTGTGAATGAATGTTTGAATGAGTGAGGAGATTGTAGGAGATGTAAAATGAGGTGAAAATTGCTTATTTATACAATCTTGTGCCTTAGTTAACCATTCATACCTCATCACAGGCCAACATCAAGTGTTTTTGAATAAAAACCTGAAAGAAAATTTTTAAAAAATTGAACTTGGAGCCAAGGGGGACTCATTCACCACACATGGCGAATGGTTCCCACCTAGGACCTGAAAACAAGTGTCAGGAATTAAGTTGTATTTAATGTTGTTTATCGGGCTTACATTCAAAAATACACAAATTAAAGAATATGAGGGCATAAAGGGGTCAAATAAGTTATAAGAAAGGGATAAATAGAGAAGTTGTGCCTAGAAAAGCATGAAATCTTATTACAAGACTTTACAACACTTCAAAATAGGACTTGATGATGTGTAAAAAGGTGATTTTTAGGTGAATTATAATGAATAGAGTCTAGAAGAATATAGAAATGTCTTACAACACTTCACAACACTTCACAAGACATCGTTATTTGAATTTTAGTACCTAAATATGCATGTTCAAGCCATGTTGCAACATAAAATCAAAGTAAAATATATCAAATACCATGAAAAAAGACCTAAAAGGCCATGAAAATTACAAGGGGCCATTTTTCTAAGGCACAAGAGGGTGGAAACTTCTTGAATACTTTCTTTAAAGGATGACAATTATCGATGTGATGGAAAAAGAATCTATGATAAGCACAATTTGGTTCATTTTTACTAGTTTATCTTTTGGTCAAGTTTGCATGTTTAGGTGGTAAATCAATTAGTTGCCAACATAATAGAGCATAGAAGAGTGTCTTAGTTTTTTATAGTTGTAATAGGTTATAAAGAGATTCAGGAGGTTCATACAACTATTGTAATTGACATTTTTGATGATCATGTACTCTTGGTTTCTTCTTCTTTGGTATGCTAATTATGTTGTCATCAATTTCTTCATCTAACTGTAAGTCCATTCCTTTTTCAGAAAAGGATGTGTTAGGGGTATTAAATTTTTCAAAAGGTGTGGCTTCTTTTCACTTATGCATAGGTAGTGCATTGGAAGTGGGTTGAGGGGGAGGAAATTTTTTGTTGATGAGATAATCTAAGCTACATACATACTCTATTCCTTGTTTGTATTTAAGTAGCTTTCGTAAGTTTCCTATAAGGGGCATGACATGGATAGTAATAGGTTCATCTCTCACAAAGTATTGTAAATTTTTTTATTCTTCATCCGAAAATATTATGTTCTCTTGAGGGATATGAACAACATTATGCACATTGGTTGTAGGTAAGGAATTCATTGGAAATTAGGTATGCAGGTTATGATCCAAAGGGGGTTGATTGTCAACACTATTAGAAAGAGAGTTAGAGAACCCAAGATCCACAATGAATGGAGTATCGCAAGATTACATGAGTCTCGAACTACATCGCACAATAGTATTGCTAATAGGAAACCAAGTTGTAAAGCTCATACAAGTTTCATGAATTCAATGTCAACCCAAAATGGAAAGAGGGTAAAATGCAATGCAATGACCTAGGATGCAATATTAAATGCAATTTTCATATTCTAAACAAGGTAATTTGTTGATTAGCTGGTATTGGCATGGTGTGATGGTTTAAATGTGGCATTGTTGTTCTTTCCACCAAGGTTCAAACCCCTTCGGGGTGGTATTGTTGAATGATTGTATTTTAGTTCATAGCTCCAATTCAAAAGTGTTTACCACTTATATAAAAAAAAGGTAATTTGTTGATTACACTATGAAAACACTTGAAAATAATGTCTTGCAAATGTAATTTTGAAATAACACAATGCACTAACTGTATCAAAAGAAGCTAGATATGACAAAATTGAAGAAATAGAAATTATGCAAATAGAAACAAAAATATGAAAACAAAAAATAGGAATGCAGAAATGAATGTTTTAATGCCCAAAAAAACAGAATATGATCCTGATCAAGGACTCGTTTTCCCTAGTTGAATGGGTCCTAAGTGAGGGTTTTGAAACAAATTGTTACAAATTTTTGAGTAAATTTTAGTGATTTCTATATTCTGATCTGATACAACAAGTTTCACTTTTAATATGTTGTGAATTGAATGCAAATGCAAAATGTGACAAAATGACAACCTAGAACACCTAATTTGATATGCGATTTTGTTTCAATTTTCAAATTCAAATGGATATGATGTAATGCTATGTGAATGATATGAAAAATGACTAATTTTTTGTATTTATTTAGATTTAAAGAATGCAAACTATGCAATCCTAAAACCATTAAATGAAATGCAAAGTTAAATGTAAACTAGACACCCTAAATGAGACACAATTCAATAAAAAGAGATGCAAATGAATGCAAGATCTAAATATAGGATGAAAGAGGACTACAAAATCAGAAAATGAAAGGATCAAACTGAGGTTCACAAAAATTAAACAAATAAAAATGAGGTTGGTGAATATTGTTATGAAAGAGGGTTCACCACAAAGACCTATTTCTCTAAATTTCATTCAAGGAAATGGAATCCAATCAATGAAGTGATTATCAACCCTTAGGTGAGTCAAATCAAGGTATGAATTAGTAAATTTCCTATCTATGCAAGGATGGGGGTATAAGCTAAATAGAACTTTGAAAAGAAAGATAAAAACCATCAAACACACTCCAAAATGTGAGCTATAAGATGCAAATAAAGAACAATAATCAAATATGACAGAAAAATTAATCAAAAGGTAGATCTAGAAAGTGGAAAAGGACGTTTACCTTTCACCAAAATTCACCTTTTGAAGCTCATTGAGGACTCATTTCACCTTTTGAATCTCATTGAGGACTCATTCGCCCTATGGCGAATGGGTCCTAGCTATGGTTCATGAAAAATGCTTTATGGGTTCTCTTTTGCTATGTCTATACTCTTAGATTCTTGATTCTCATTATCAGACAACTGGAAATAAATTTTTCAGAGGAGTTTCTATGATATGACAACTTTGCAACTTTCTTCAAATTTTCTCTTCAAAGGATCTTCAACCTAAAATCTGCAATCACACATTGAAGAGGGAAAATTGTTGTTTTTAAGGAATGGGAGTTTGCCTTGGTCAAACCCTACTTTGGTAATTAAACCTTGTAATGAAATAGAAAAGCATGAAGGAATGATGAATGAGCAACAATATGTAACAACACACCAAACCTTAAGTGAATCTTGGATAAAAAATCTGCAAAGTAGCATGAAGTGGCATCAATGGGTGTAGATCTTGATCATGAAACTTGATTAGAAACATTGCCTTGGATATGCTTGAATAGATTTTGAACACTACATCACCATATTAGTTCAAACAACATGTATGATGCAATAAATTTTTGACATGATTCATGGAATCTTGATTGCTGCAATAATCTTCAATAAATCTACCCTTGAGTGCCTTGAAATTGCTCTTAAATGCTCTTGATCTCATAAAATTTCTCTATGAATTCTCTCATCAAAATTTCTAGGAATTCTTCTCTTGAAATTCTAGGTGAAACATAGTGAAATGACCTCTTATTTATAAATATCTTAAGATTAATTCCTGAAATTCAAATATCACAAGCCAACATTTGAATGTACCTTCAAAATCATTAAAAACCCACCAAAAACATGATTCAAATTTAGGTCCTAGGTGCAAGTAAGGACGACCCATTCACCCTATGGCAAATGGGTCCTAGGCCACTTGCCCAGGACACACATTAACAAATGTTAAACTTTATGTCATGGCATTTACGAATGTTGAGTTTTATCCATCAGAATTTGCAATTAATTAGGCTTGGATTTGAATTAAATGAGCCAATTAAGTAAAATTAACCTCAAATAATTAATGAAGCCCTTGATTAGTGTGAAAGTGTAAAGGAATGTCCTTACAATACCAAAAATAAGGCACAATTAAGTCCAATTTAATTAAAAGGGCCCTAAACTTAATGTGAATATGTAAAGTAAATATTACAACACTAAATTAAGGCATCATTGAGCTCATTTTATTATTAATTATTCATTCCCAAATTTAGTGTGAAAAAGGATTATTTTTTCCTACACTATAGTCAAAAAGAGCAAGACGGACAATAGTATTGGCTTTATCATCTCTACCATCTTATAATTTATTTGCATATGTAGGTGGGTTTTCTTTTCCACTTACTATTCCCCATAAATTTGTATTCATCAATTATATTTAAATTTTTATTTTCCAAGTATGAAAATTAAATCCATAGTACTTGTCTAATACGATTTTCATAATACAATATCCTCTTTAAATAAATTTAAATCCATCTCTAACAAAATATCTTCTTTATATCACCAAATTGAAGAGTAAGATAAACACTTCCTTCCATGCAATGAACTTATTTCAATCTCTAGCCCTATCTTGCCCTAGCATGAAACAAACTAGCCTAATTTTAGACTATTATCTAGACTTATAATCAACATGAGAGGATTGAAGCACCATTGAGATCATAACAAAATTAATGTAACTTAACATTTTGAGATTTTTTTTTTTATATGTTCTTCCAAAACTTTGTTGTCCTTTCACCATTCACACATTGCCTAACACTTGCACTATTATGATTAACTTCTACTTAGGGAAGGTGAATTCCTTCAAAATTCAAAATGTTTATGCTACCGCATGAATCAAGGCTACACCAGCAATATCAGACACCCATCAATGTGTCTTCTTATCTCCACTTCTTGATGTCGTATACATCTTAAGATAGTCTTCCATTCAAAAATGAAGTCATGGGCCTGGGCGAAGTGGTTCGAAACTCTCACATATTCCTAAAAGTGTCAGATAATAAGAAAAATATATATTATTTTCAAAAAATGTCACGTTCTTTATCAACCTTAAGGAATGTAGAGCAGGTGACACTCAATACCAATCGTTCCTCTGTTGCACTTTATTTGCAAATTAAAATGCCATCATGGAGGTCGATACCACTCTTCTCTTACACTTGCTTTGCATTTATTCAAATGCCGTCAAACAAGTCACTGCCATCTACAGATTTCTAAGCCATATCTCCACCTTCTCTTCCTCCAGTTTTTAATGCATAGGCACAAAGATTGAATGAGCTCTAATACCGTATCAAGGCCATAGAGTTTGGTGCATATTATTTGATAATCACCAATGCATTTAGACAAAGGAAGGAGGAAGTGGTTGAAAGGAGGAAGTGGTTGAATAAATAGTTTAACTGCATGTTCATCTGCTTGCATTCATGGCCAGTCATACAATATGTGTTCTAGGTATTGATCTCTTTATTTCAACAAATAAAAAAATATTAATTTGGATATATACATAAAAGGTTATGTGATATGAAATAAAATTTTGTATTATTTATAATAATATTTCTAAAATTTAAAAAAAAAATTGAATAAAAAATTATGAAAAAAATCTACATGTTAAATATTGATGTTACCAATTTATATTTTAGAATTTTTAATTTTATATTTTTTTTTTAAGAATTATGTGATATGGAATAAATATCACTTTTTATAAATATTGTTAACTATAAAAAATAATTTACTCAAGCTTATATTTTTTAAAAATCACAAATGATCTTTTAAATTATTTTTTAAAATATGCTCGCAATCTTCATAAAAAATCTCAAACTATTTCACATCATATTTAAATTCTTAATGTTTTAGTTTCTATGGGTGATAGGAAGTGAAAATTTAACTAAAAATGTTTTTTTCAATGTCTCTTTTTGACCAAAAATTTGGACACAATATTGTGGCATCTTCCTACTTTTACCATTCTCTTTACCCATTTTTCATACTTATATAATCCATTAGGTCCACCTTTGAGGTCTTATTCCACATTAAAATCCTACAACCCCTTTTTGCAACCTCCAAAGCTTTGTTATTTTTTTGTGGTTTCATCATTTTACCCCAATTACCCCCTTGAACCTCCTAGGGCACCATTAATGGCCCAATTTTACCTTGGAACTATTCTAGAATGGTTTTCCTACCTAAGAAACCTATGCCCATCCCCAAAGGTGCATGTCTTCATGGAAAATTGGTGATGGATGATAATAATGTCCATGATATGATGAATATGGTGGTTGAAGTTCTAGATACCAATGGTCCTATGCTAGTAATAGGTTACCATTCTATTTCTATAGAAATTACTAGAAATTAGTGTTGGAGATACTCTTGAGAGAAAGAGAAGAAGGAAAATGAAATGCAGTTGCTTGTCGAATTTTAGATGGGATATAATGTAAAATTATAATACAAAGGTACACGTCACATGTGACCTTTCACATTTCTATGTATATTCTATTCTATGTGGTTTTGGAGGGAAAAAAGTCCTCTTTGCTACCAAAGAAAACTTATAAAAAATTTAAAGCTATTGAATTTAAAGAGTTTGGAGACCTAATTTTAGATTAGTACAAGATTGTTTTCTCTTGTATTTTCTCTCCTTCTTATCCTTTTTTTGGCCTTATTAATTGCTAAGTTTGTGATTTGTACTTTATACATTTAGTTCATGAATATTGGATGAATTTAAGATGTATTTCACATCATGAGTGTCTTGAAGATTTATACAAATGTCTTTCATTTTTCTTATCCCTAACTTAATATTTAATATTATATTTACTAATATATTCATAAATCATATTAAGATATTTTATATTTTATTTATTTACTCAAAATGTTAATAACTTCTGAGATTTATAAAATTACATAAATAATTCATAGGTTAGGACAATGAGCTAAAAATTGTAGCATTGTCAACTAGAACTAAACAACTTGCACATTGTTTGTTAAGTTGGACTTTGAATCTAAAATAATAATAAAAAATACTATTTTTTTAATCTTTATTATCATTATGCATCTACACTTCTTTTGATATGTGAAAGAGAAATTATCTTCTAATTATTTTTAATACCAATGGTCTTATAGACTGGGTATTATTTGTTGAAGTGTGTTGGCTCCCATCAATAAGGATTGAAGTAAATCATTGCATTTTAAGAGAGGAAGGAATATGTCAACTTTAATTTCAATGAACAATGAATGAGAACCACTTTAATTTCAATTACTCTATTTAAAGTAGTATGTGGAATATTTAGGTATCTCTTTAGGGAATCAAAGAAGTCTTTGGAAATTTTTAATTACTAAATATTTTAAGTAGTATGTGAGATATTTTAGTATCTCTTTAGAGATTCAAGGAAGTCTTTGAAAACTTTTTTCTATATCAATATTATGAGTATGTAAAGTTATATATAATTAAAACTTGCATATTTAAACATGGTCACTTAAAAAAGAGAAAACAAACAAATAATTCTATATTAAAACTATCTTTATGATTTGAAAGATGTATCTAGTATTTTTTTACATATCAATTAAAAAACTTTCATACTAGATAAACACAATCATTACAAATTTCTCTCACAATTAATTTAATTTAAAATTTTAATATTAAATTAAATTAAGAATTTTTATACTTTACAAAACTAACAATTACAAAGAATTCAAACACAAACTAATTTTGCTATATTAATGTCCATGTTGTATAGTTTAAAATAATATTAATTCAAACTTGTGCTTTCAAGCTAACAAGAACAAAGAAAAACAGCAAGTCGGAGTTGATTGCGAACGAGAAATTGACGTCATGTTATTATATAGAAAGGGAGGACATAACTAAGAAAAAATTGATCGAGTCGACGGAGTAGTCCACTAGTCGTGGAATTTTCAAAGTTCATCCTACGGGGAGTCAACAAAACCGTCATTTTATACTGGATATTGAGGTTTTAGGTGATTTCTCTCCATGGGAATTGAGGGACATCAGAAAGAGTACATAACGGAGAAAATGAAATAGAAGAATAATAGAAGAAAAGGAATTCATTGCCCACATGGCAAACATCTCATCTCTGATTTTCGTGTGTTGTATTGCATTTGCTGGTGTCATCTTTGAAGCGCAAGCAGAAAGCCCCCTCTTTACATTTCCTCCTACAACGAATTTCAGTCTTAAAGGGCTCGCCACACATACACCATCCTTTGAGGGTATCTATGACATATTTGAGCCTTCCATTATACTCTCAAATGGAGACAAAACCCAGGCGACATTTTCCTGGATGATTTACAACCAATCAATTTCCCTCTGGGACGACAACTCTTCTTTTCTCGCAGATTTTTCTTCTTATTTTCGATTTCTTGTTTCTAAAAAGGATTTTATGTCATCCCACTACGTCGATGGGCTTGCCTTCTTCCTCGCCCCTTTCGACTTTGAGCCGCCACAAAACTGTACAGGCCAATGGCTTGGTCTCTTTAACCAATCCACTGATGGAAATTCTTCCAACCAGATTGTTGCCGTGGAGTTCGACACATTCGAAAATGATCCGTTTGACCCAGATGACAACCATGTGGGAATCGATGTGAATAGCATTGTCTCAAAGGTAGATTTACTCATAAAAAGACTCCAATTATTTAATTTCAAATCGGTTTAGTTTGTCCTATTACTTTTTCTAGTTTCTATCCAGAATCTCTTCTTCTTTATTTCTGATGTTTTTCTTTCTGCTATTATTTTATTCTTCAGGCAAATGTATCACTGCGGAATGAATGGGAATCCAAATTCGTAGCGGAAACAAAATGAACGCATGGGTAGATTATGACAGATCGGCAAAGAGGCTTCACGTGTTCCTTGCGATGGAAAGCCGAAAACCGGAAACACCAATTTTATCGTATGGCATTGACCTCAGAAAGTTCCTTCCCCAGAAAATCAAGGTCGGCATTTCGGCCTCCACTGCATACTCATTGGAAGAGCATTATGTTTACTTCTGGCATTTTAAATCTCACCATTCGCCGACTCCCACGAAAAAGAATTATGTTTTAATATCAGTCTTCGACTGCGTCTTCACAGTCGCCGGATTTTTGCTCTTAGCAGGGTTGTGGTATTTCAGAAATAAAAGCCGTGAGAAGAAGGAAATTCAGATGGACAAATGGTTTAGCGAAGGACCGCGCAAGTTCTCTTATGGTGAGCTCAGCGCTGCAACTCAAAATTTTAGCCAACAACAAAAGCTCGGAGGGGGAGGCTTCGGCGATGTTTACATAGGCATCTTGCCTGGCGCAAAAAAGCTGTAGCGGTGAAGAAAATATCCCGACGTTCCAAACAAGGCGAAAAGGAATACGTTTCGGAGGTTACGATCATCAGTAAGCTGAGACACCGTAACCTTGTGCAGCTCTTGGGGTGGTCCCACCGGCATAAAAAAGGTGAACTGCTTCTGGTTTACGAATTCCTGCCAAAGGGAAGTCTAGACAAGTATATATTCGGGGGGGCATTTATTTGGAGTGGGATCGAAGGTATATTATTGTTTGTGACATCGCCGCAGCTCTTATTTATCTTCACGAGGATTGCAAAGAGCGTGTGGTGCACAGGGATGTGAAGGCCAACAACATAATGTTGGATTCTGAGTACAGAGCAAAGCTCGGAGATTTTGGGCTGGCAAGACTAATTGCCTGTAATTTTGGAAATGTTGCATCAACTGTTATAGCTGGAACAGTTGGATATATCGCACCTGAATGCCTGGTATACCGCAAACCCAGCGCAGAATGGGATGTGTTCAGCTTTGGAGCGGTGTGTTTGGAAATTGCCTGCGGGAGGAGGGTGGAGGACTCCAGCTTAGTCGAGCACGAATGGAGACTGGTGGAATGGGTTTGGGATCTGCATTCCCAGGGAAAGCTTTTCACCGCTGCAGATGAGAGGTTGAATGGGAATTTTGATGGAAAGGAAATGGAGAGGGTGCTTCTGTTGGGGTTGTTGTGTTCTCATCCGGATCCCAAAGCGAGACCCACCATGAGAAAAGTGGTGCATATTTTAAGATTGGACTCTGAGGTACCCCATGTTCCTCTCACTTTTCCAGGAACCATGTATGGTGGCACTCCAGGTCCTGTTGAAGTGTCCTCATCTAGTGAAATATCAACTCCAGCAAACTCTAAAAAACTTTAGAAATTATTGTTGTTGTAAAAAAGCACAAAGGTTTTAGCGAATCCTCGAGAACTTGACTGGCATGATCGAAGAATTATTATGGACTTTTACGTCGCCTTAATGCTACGATGTAAGCATTAATATATGTTTTGGTAAATACTGCGGCTGGCATACCTTGGTTTTTAGTTTAATTATATGTTTATGTTAGTTTTAAATGTATTGGGGAAAAATATGTTGTAAATTATATATATATGATACAGAGAAGCAATTTTCAATTTAGAACGATTTGATGTCAAATAAATTTATTGAATCACTGAATATAATATAAAACTCTTTTTATATAAATTTAAGTAAGTTAAATAAATGTATTTAATTAAGTATAAGGGAAGAGATTGAGTAGTTGAGTTAATTTCGCGTATCTTAATTTTCTAAATGGTACATTGGATTGTCATGATTTTTTGGGTTTTCCTCGTATGCGACTTAAGAGCTTATAGCTATTGTTTTGACTTTTGGGTGTTTCCAACAAACGCAAGGTTCATTATGCGCGCAAAGGTCAAAACGTCATCATTTGGAGATGACATTCAATAGATTTTCCCTATTGGCTAGATTATGTTAGTGTAGGTTTTTTATTTTCCTTATGTTAGGGGTATTTCTTTTTTCCTACACATATTATTTAAGCTTGCTTAGGTTTATTAGGTGTGGTTAATATGAGGACATGTGGCAAAATACATCAGCTACATGTGTCACTCTCTCCCCACACATGGGTAGTTGAGTTACACATCCTCTTTTGGCTTGTTGTGCCACCTCTCATAACCACAACTTTGTTTTTACCTGATTAGTTTATGGGGTAGTTGGGTTTCTCACCCTCCTTTGGATTTATGTGCCACCTCTCTCCTGTCTTCACTTGAGGAGGTTATGCCACATGTCTTGTCATTTACCAAGTAGGTGATAACCTCCCACCTTTTATGGGTAGTAGGAGTTAATGCACCTCTTGGATGTATTTTCCCTTATTTTTCTATATATTGAGCACTCTCCTCTTTTCCCTTATTTTTCTATATATTGAGCACTCTCCTCTCACCTTCACTAGTTCAGCTAGTTCAACTAGTTCAGCTAGTTCAACTAGTTCAGCTAGTTTAGCTAGTTCGGTGATTGTTTCGTGGGAGTATTGAGAGTATTCTACAATTTCTCTTGCCTTGTCTCTATTTTTTCTCTCATTTTAGATTTCTCTTCATTCTGCTATTTTGATCTTCGATCATCTGTTGAGTGAAGTTGCATGTGATCTACGACTGACATCAGATCCTGGCTCGGTTCTTGCTTCTCGCAGAATCTAGCAGATTACAATTTGTTTTAATCACCACAAGAAAAAAAGAAAAAAAAAATTCCTATTCCTAATCATATAAACACGTTATATCTTCAAATGAAAATTTGATCACTTACTTATAAATGTCTAAAATTCACTTTTAATGTTCAAAGTTAATGCGATAATTGTTAAATGTTCCTAATGCAATATCCACAACCTGTGTTCACTTGGATCTTAACCACCTATATAATCCACAACACTTCTAATTTTATGGTTTTAATATAAAATCCCCATTT
Organism: Sequoia sempervirens; assembly: GCA_007258455.2. Classification (NCBI taxonomy): domain Eukaryota; kingdom Viridiplantae; phylum Streptophyta; class Pinopsida; order Cupressales; family Cupressaceae; genus Sequoia; species Sequoia sempervirens. The sequence continues at coordinate 27,969,216 of VDFB02379711.1, read as the reverse complement.
CTATTCATGAAATTATTTGATTAGCAGAGTATTTCACACAATATTTGATCAATTTCATTGATTCTCATGTCATGCATCATTCTTGGTCGATTGTTGTCTCCATCTCGCGATATGATGACAGCATACTACTCTCTATTGTTTTAGAATACCCTCATTATTTTGGGCTTATTTAAGAAAACACACATTTCTATTCATGAAGTGTCTATTTAAAAGTTATAAAATGAGGGTTTTTTATTTCTAGTCGGTTAATTCTTAAAAACCCCTTTTATAAATTTAGGAAATTGTATCGTTATTTATGCCTTTTCGGTTAATTCATAAAATCACTCTTTATATTCATGAAATTGTGTATATATTTGTGATGTTTTGCTTACAACTGAATTGAACACAACAAAAAACACTATATTGATTTGTGGTTACCAACTATTGTCATTGTTGTCCCTTAAATACTTGATATTATTTGCATTTTTTACTCATGTAAATTGTAAAGACATTGATTAAGCATATACTCTTCCTTGCCATAAAAAAAATATGCCTTGCCAACTGCATACAACACCTTACATAAGTTCAATATAAATATAAATAAATATATATATATAGACATATGTATATGTATATATATGTGTATGTATATATATGTATAAATATATACATACATACATATATATGTCGATGGTTTGTTTTTTAATTTGTATGTGGTCATGTTTTCTTGGTGGGTTTCCAATCTTAAAAATAGGGTTATCTTTTTTAAATGCTTCATGTATAATGCCTTGTTTATGTTCATGATACTGTATGTATTTGTGTACTTTCAATTTCCAATTGAACACAATAATCTTAAATATGTAATTTTCTATGCTCTCTAAAACTATGTTTATATTACTCGTGTTTGGTTTTACAAGTGGACACACCATCATATATTTTCATCATGTTAATATATATATATATAGTCATGAAACTATGTATGTATCTTTGAAGTTTTGATTTCCAACTGAACACAACAACATACATCTTCAATTTTATATTCATCTTAGTTGTGTTTAACTTCATCACATTTCACTTTCCAAGTGAATATTGTAGATGGGGGAAATTCGGGGGAGAGAATGAATCATTGATAGCAACCACAAAGTACCTAAATTCAAGTCATAATGACCCTAATCTAACAATGAAGCACAAATGACAATAGAAATCCAAATAATAAAGCAATAAAACCTCAATTCCTATGCCAAAGTTGATTCACCTCCATTGCTCTTCTATATTTTGCTTTATTTTCTCTTAGATTTGTAATATGCAATGTATTTGATAAGCTTGATGTAGTAGTACCAAGATCTCAAGATAGTGATAGAAAATTTTCAAAGATTGTGTTTAACCTTAAAATGAAGGTGATAGCTTGCTTTTATAGGAATCCCAATTCAAACAAAGGGCAATGATTGAATGATGAGGTATGATGTCAATGGATGAGATTAATTGAGAAGAAAAGTGATAAGGATTGGAAGGATGGACCAAAACTCAAGAAATTAGTTGAGATTTAGGGCTTGGCTAAGAATAGGTAAATTAAATAATTACAATAATTATTTAATTTAGGAAATGGTGGATGAATAGTTAAATAATTAAAAATAATTATTTAATTATAGGAGAAAGGTGGGATGTGAAATATTAAATAATTAAAAACAATTATTTAATAAGGGATGGAAGAAATTGATAAATAATTAAAAATAATAACTTAATTATAGAGGAAGGTAAATGATAAATAATTAAATAAATAAGGATTTATTTAATTATGGAGGGAAAAAGATAATGGATAATTAAATAATTAAAATAATTATTTAATTATAGAAGAAATGGAGGAAAAATGAAAATAAATGATTAAATAAATATGAATTTATTTAATTATAGAGGAAAAATGATAATTACTGACATAGTTTAAATAAATTCAAATTTATTTAAATTAATCAAAAAAGGAATAAAGATAAAATGAATTAATCAAATAATTAAGAATTATTTAATTAATAGAAGAATATGACATGGAGAAATAATTAAATAATTAAAATTATTTAATTATACATAAAAGAAGACAAATTAGTGAAAATATATTGTTTGTAGGCTTGGGATATTTTTCAGTGTCTACATTTTTCCTCTCTTTGATACAATACGATTTTGAGCATTTTGTCAAAGAATAATTGGAAAATTTTGATTTAGGACCTACCCAATGTGCTCTGGCATGCCTCGGTTAAGACAAGATAGGATGATGCCCCCTCAAAAAAATTGACAAATTTCAAAAAATTCCAAAAAAATTTAGCAAGTCTATTTAGTGGGGTACAAGAGATGTAGTAGATGATGGTTGGATGTTGAGGTGCCCCATGTTCCTCTCACTTGTCCACTAACCATGTATGATGGCACTCTAGGTCATGTTGAAGAGTCCTCATCCCCCATGCATGGTGAAATATCAACTCCAGCAAACTCTAAAAAACTTTAGAAATTATTGATGTTGTAAAAATGCACAAAGGTTTTAGTGAATCCTCGAGAACTTGTCGTGCATGGTTGAAGAATTATTATGTAATTTTACATCACCTTAATGCAATGACGTAAGCATTACTATTATCAGTACAAAGGAAAACGTCGTTCCAAAAAGTACCTCAAATAACTACAAACAAACAAAATTAGGCCTAGATTTAATGTTGTCGTAAATAGTGTGGCTGGAATACCTTGGTTTTTAGTTTAATTATATGTTTGTACGTTGGGGAAAAATATGTTGTAAATCATATCATATGATACAAGAAGAAATTTTCAATTTAGAACGATTCGATCCAAAATAAATTTATGTAATCACTCAATATAATATAAAACTTTTTTATAAATTTAAGTGAGTTAAATAAATGTATTTAATTAAGTATAAGGGAAGAGGTTGAGTATTTGTTATAGCTAATTTCAAGTATCTTAATTTTCTAAATGGTATATTGGATTGTCATGATTTTTTTGGTTTTCCTTATATGTGATTTAAGAGCTTATAGCTATTGTTGACTTTTGGGTGTTTCCAACAAACGCAAGAGGATTTATTATGCATGCAAAGGTCAAAAAGTCATCGTTTGGAGTTGACATTTAATACATTTTCCCTATTGGCCTAATTACTATTCGCTTCAACCACCACAAAAAAAAAATTAAATATCCTATTCCTAATCATATAAACATGTTATTATATATTCAAATCAAAATTTGATCACTTACTTCCAAATGTGTAAAATTCACTTTCTAATGTTTAAATTTAATGAGATAATTGTTAAATGTTCCTAATTCCATGTCCACAACCTGTGTTCGCTTGGATCTCAACCACCTATATAATCCATAACACTTCTAATTTTATGGTTTTATTATAAAATCCCCATTCCTATTCATGAAATTATCTAATTAGGGGATTATTTCACACAATATTTTGACCGATTTCATTGATTCTCATCATGCATCACTCTTGGTCGATTGTTGTCTCCATCTTATGATACGATGACTAGATACTCTCTATTTTTTTAAGATACCCTCATTATTTTGGGCTTATTTAAGAAAACACATGCTTTTATTCATGAAGTGTCTATTTAAAAGGTATAAAATGAGGGTTTTTTGTTTCTAGTGGTTTAATTATTGAAAACACCTTTTATAAATTTAGGAAATTGTGTCAGTATTTATGCCTTTTCGGTTAATTCATAAAATCCCTCTTTATATTCATGAAATTGTGTACATATATTTGTGATGTTTTGCTTACAACTGAAGTGAACACAGCAAAAAAAATTATATTGATTTGTGGTTACCAACTATTGTCATTATTGTCCCTTAAATATGTGATATTATATTTTTTGCACATGTAAATTGTAAAGACATTGATTAAGCATATACTCTTCCTTGCCATAAAAACATATGCCTTGACAACTGCACACAACACCTTACATAAATTCAATATAAATATATATATAGACATTTGTATATGTATGTGTGTGTGTGTGTGTATGTATATGTAAACATATATACATACATACCTACATATATGTCTATGGTTTATTTTTTAATTTGTATGTGGTCATGTTTTCTTGGTGGGTTTCCAATCTTAAAAATAGGTTTATCTTTTATAAATGCTTCATGTAAAATACCTTGTTTATGTTCATGATATTGTATGTATTTGTGTACTTTCAATTTCCAATTGAACACAATAATCTTAAATATTTTATTTTTTATGCACTCCAAAACTATGTTTATATTACTCATGTTTGGTTTTAGAAGTGGACACACCATCATATATGTTAGAATATATATATATATAGTCATGAAACTGTGTATGTATCTTTGAAGTTTTGGTTTCCAACTGAACACAAGATACATCTTCATTTTTATATTCATCTTAGTTGTGTTTAACTTCATCTCATTTCACTTTCCAAGTGAATATTGTAGATAGGGAAAATTTGGAGGAGAGCATGAATCATTTATAGCAACCACAAAAGTACCTAAATTCAAGCCATAATTACCCTAATCTAACAATGAAGCACAAATGACAATAGAAATCCAAATAATAAAGCAATTAAACCTCAATTCCTATGCAAAGGTTCATTCACCTCCTTTGCTCTTCTACATTTTGTTGTGTTTGCTCTCAGATTTGTAATATGTAACATGTATTTGATAAGCTTGATGTAGTAGTAGCAAGATCTCAAGATAGTGATAGAAAAATTTTAGAGATTGTGGTTAACCTTAAAATGAAGGTGATAGCTTGCTTTTATAGGAATCTCAATTCCAACAAAGGGTGAGGATTGAATGATGAGATATGATGGTCAATGGATGAGATTAATTGAGAAGAAAAGAGATAAGGATAGGAAGGATGGACCAAAACTCAAGAAATTAGTTGAGATTTAGGGCTTGGCTAAGAATAGGTAAATTAAATAATTACAATAATTATTTAAATTAGGAAATGGTGGATGAATAATTAAATAATTAAAAATAATTATTTAATTATAGGAGAAAGGTCGGATGTGAAATATTAAATAATTAAAACAATTATTTAATAAGAGATGGAAGAAAATGGTAAATAATTAAATAATTAAAAATATATATTTAATTATAGAGGAAGGTAAATGATAAATAATTAAATAAATAAGGATTTATTTAATTATGAGGGAAAAAAGATAATGAATAGTTAAATAATTAAAATAATTATTTGATTATAGAAGAAAGGGAGGGAAAGTGAAAATGAATAATTAAATAAATAAGAATTTATTTAATTATATAGGAAAAATGATAATTGGTAACGTAATTGAAATAAAGTGATGTTTATTTAAATTAATCAAAACAATAATAAAGATAAAATGAATTAATTAAATAATGAAGAATTATTTAATTAATAGAAGAATATGACCTTAAGAAATAATTAAATATTTAAAACTATTTAATTATGCAAAAAAGAAGACAAATTAGTGAGAAAATGTTGCTTGTGGGCTTGGGATATTTTTCAGTGTCTACATTTTTACCCTCTTTGATGGGTGATCCCACAATAGTGGTTTACAATTTTTGGCCAAACTAGACACTGAAATTATTATTTTTAACTAAATCTTCACATTTAAGCACCTATAGCGACTAAACCATGCGGAATTTGAAGATGATGCAAACTAGAGTCTCATCACATTTTGTCTGTAGATTCTAATATTTTTTTTATTTTTTTTTTTGGAATCAGATTGCACTTCTTTTTCGATCTCCCATGAAAACTAGTTTTTTCCATAAAATAGCATTTTTAAAAAGTGGCGCACACCTTATAACGTATAATTTTTTTCCATGAAGGATAAAATTCTAATTCTTTCAAATTTAGATTTGTAACTCCGATATCTAGTGCTTCCACTTGGTTAGATAGTTTTTATTGAATATTTTTTCTTTAATCAAGATTCGAAGTCAAACCAATTACAATTCAGACATAGCGCGACCATATAACGCGTAACTTTTTTTCTATATATCAAAATTCAATTTATTTTTTTGTTGGATCAAGGACTTCAATATCTAGTGCACTCATAGTTTTAAAAAAAAAAATTGATAATCTGCTATTTTTCCACATGTGCAGAACAGAGACCTTCATTTTCAATGAAAAACCTATGTTTAATAAAACTAAAAAAAATACATAATAAAACCAAAACATATTAAAATTATATTCGTTGGATAGGTCGCTCTAAGGACTACCTGATTCTAGTTGGGTTTGTGAAGACTCCTCCATTTTCATCCTCAACCTGAGCTTCAAAGTGTAAAAATTTAGGTTTTCAAAGTGCCTGAGGGGGAGAATGAGGGAAAAGGGGGGTTCGCTCAAACCTGGGTTTGATCGAACCCAAGTTCGGCTGAACCCCCTTCCCAAAAGGGGTTTTCAAAAAAAAATTGTTCGTGCATGCATTAATTTGGTTCGCTCGAACCCTAGTTCGACCAAACATTTTTTTGGTTCGTTCGAACCCCCAAAATAAAAAATTTTTCCATGGGCTCATTTTTTGTGAGGTTTCCTTACTCCATCAAATTGTAAACCACTATTGTGGCTTCACCCTAATACAATGCGATTTTGAGCATTTTGTCAAAGAATAATTGGAAAATTCATTTTATGACCTACCCTAATGTGCCTTGGCATGCCTCGGTTAAGGTAGGATAGGATGATGCCCCCTCGGGAAAATTGACAATTTTTTGAAAAATTTCAAAAAAATTGGCAAGTTTACTGATAGGTCAATTTGATAGGTGTGAATGTGATGGCAACTAGACTTAAGGGTCAATTTCAGGCTTGATATAGGCATTCAAAGGCAAAAGTTGATGCATCCAATTATAAGTAGGGGGGTCCTCTTAGGTCAAAAAGGTTATAAATAGGCTTATGAGGGTCCAAAATAGGTCATTTGTGCACTTTGAGTTTAGGAATTTAGGAGCTCCAGAGTGAGAGGTTGATCAAAGGCAGCGGAGCTATGTCACCTATTCTAGTCGCGGTCCATCATGGGTACCAAGTACGATCATTTAAGTGTGCAGAGGGCTAAGGTGGGGCAGTATGTAACTATTCCTTGCTTTGTAATTTTGTTATTTTTTGGTAGATTTTAGGGCTCGAAGAAGAGAAAAAAAATGCAATACAGTTTCTGCACCACATGTTATTGCATTCATTGCATGTGTGGTGTTATGCACCGCATGTATAATATCTTATGCATCTATAAAACAAAGTTGTAAATGTTAGGTTGCTCGCAACTATTAGGTGCACCACATGTGTGATGGTGCACTGCAAGTGTAGGTTAGAATGGCGCATGTGAAGAAAAGCACCACAACTATAGGATGGTGTGACACATGTGCAAAAGTGCAACGCATATGAATGACAGAGTAACACGTGTAAATTCGGCTTGCAATTGTAAATTACACTACAAAGGTGTGACGCATATGACAGATTGTGTGATGCATTTGACTCATAGGAAAATTTTAGTTTTTGACAAAATTTTGAATATACAATAGGTCCAATAGGATAATGTAGGCATCATGATTAACATGATGTGTTTTTCATAAATACAGGTGAGACTTCCACCTATCTATATGTGAGAGAGCTGACCAATGTCATTCAAGCTACATGATCATCTCGACAATGAGGAGCAAGATACATTGCATGCGCTAGGACTATATCATGTGACCTTTATGCCCATTGTTCGGACCAATAGGGGACTACTGATGACACTAGCAAGAGATGGCACTCAAAGACGAGTTCATTTCACCTGTCGACTGGAGAGGCAATAGTCATTCTAGAGGATGTCTGGAGGATACTACGTCTACCGATTCACAGTGAGAAGGTGATGTATGACCCTGATCGGAGACTAGCTGCCATTTGGAGGGTTTTTGAGACTAATGGCCTGTCTCGGCTTGGAGTAGAGGACTATGAGATCAGATGGGATACCTTAATAGATAGGTATGATAGGCAAATAGTGGTGATTTTCACTATAAATGTGGGTTTTGTGATCCCCGACCGACGAGGCCATGGATTCCCAGTGGGATGGAGGGAGATGCTAGAGGAGATGATGGAGTAGGAGACGGTGTATGCTTGGGGGCCCTAGACCTATTGGCTATGTTATAATTTTAGCTACATGATGTCATGGCTTATAGGGATGCACAGTCGATCAACTGTAGAACGACCTTGCTCATGGTATGGGCTTCAGAGCATATAGTGGTATTCCAACCATCAATGGACAGGTACCTAGCACCAAGATTGCCATATTTTTACAGCTATGGAGGGGAAATGACTCAAATATGTGTTGGGGATGTGGGATACTAAAGACATGGGATTAATCTACCAGATAGATTCACTTGGAGACCATATAGGGATTGTGCTGCTTGGGATGATGATCACGAGCATCCGCCCTACTTCTAATAGACTCAATAATTGATTGGATGCATAGTACTTACCCAACACATCATTGAGAGACATCTCCTAGAGCGGGTACTTTGATAGTTCGAAGAGAGAGACTGGGTATGTCGATTGGGGTTGCAGAGTATGCTCAGTCAGCACAGGAGGTTCCACAATGGGTGCCTGATAATTATTGATGATGTTCTCTATTTATTAGAAAATGAGTTGATATGTTAATTTATGGGTTTTAGAGCCACATTTCCTTTTCTCAAAATTAAGCATTTCATACACGGTAGTCAAAGGGGCATATGGAGGTCATGGGTGAAAATGGTTTTTTTTAATCATTGAGCAAAATTTAGATTTTGAGGGAGGCCCTTATATTCATAATCAAGATGGTTTGTTCATTAAACCTTGGCATGTGTTTTTTATTTAATTGAGGATCTTCCATCTAATGTTCCACCTAGATTCACTTTCTTTATATTTGGATGAAATTATAAATACTTAATTTCTAATATTTTATTGTAACTATTTTTCAAAAACCTATGAGCCCCTCTTATCATAGGGTGTAGAGAAAGGTAATTTTGTACACTCATATTTGTGTAGAAAATTATCGTAATAATCCTTTACCTGATTCTATGGGGATTAGACTAGGAAGCATGGATCTAATTAAACACTTAGATTATAAGGCTCTTTCTTTTTGTTTTCATGTTTCTCACACTTATGGGGCATCTTTAAAGAATTTTCCTAAGAAAAACTCAAATGTCCCTCATTCCCTACCAAAGGTCTCTAAGGTTAAAAATAATGTAAAATGGAAAGACCAAGTTCATTCAAAGGACCTAAATCTAATGGTTTTATAAATTTTGAAGTCTTGTAATAAATCAAGGAATATGATACCTAAAAAATTATTTATGAAAGGGGTTATAGCAAAAAATGATATTTTAGATAAATTTGAGCATCATGAACCTACTTTGATAGGGAAGGAATTAGCTAAATAAGATTTGGTACTTTCTAGTTCTACCATGCTCGCACCACTTTAAGATCAATTTCTATATGAAGTGTAGGTATTAATGGGTGAAGAGTCTCATTTTTGTCACTCTATATGTCTTGTGGATGGATTAGGTAAGAGGCTTAGTGTTGGATTTAATGTTACAATTCTAGTCTTCACAATTGTTCCATTTGAAAATTCTATAGATTGTGTGATGTCAAAATATTTTCATAAGAATTTTCCTAAGGATAATTTTAAAAAAAGAACTCTTGTGATATTGGGTATCTAAAAAAATATCTTAAACATACTATATGCATAAAATCTCCAAAGTGGGAAGAAAATAAATAATCAAGAGAAAGTGAATCTTGATGATTGTGAATACTTTGGTTAAAATTAGGGTCATTCACATTTAGATTCTTGCTTCTCTATTTCCCAAAAATAATAGTTCTCTTATGGAATTCTAGGTGTTTGGGTAGCACAACTAGTCAAAAATTTGTTTGATGTAAATTATTTGGATCCATAAGCTTGATATTATTTTCCTTTAGGAAATGAAACTTTCTATCAAGGAAATATTAGCTACTTCTTTACTATTCTAGAAAAGTAGTCAATGTTTTTGATAAAGGAAAAAACGGGTTTTACAGGGACCCGAAACCACCAAGTTTACAACAAAAGAGAGGACAAAAAAGTCCATTGGAATAAACAAGCTGCAAAAAAGGAAAAAAGCAGAAAAAGCAGCAGCCAGCCACAAAAGGCCAGGAAGGTCAATCAATAAACAAGCTGCAAAAAAGGAAAAAAGCAGAAAAAGCAGCAGCCAGCCACAAAAGGCTAGGAAGGTCAATCAAAAAACCAACCAAAACACAAGTCAAAAAACCAGTAGCAACTAACCTAGAGTCTTCAAAACTGACTCAATCTCTGCCTCCAGGTCCTACATATCCTAAACACCCTTCTTGAAGGTTTCAATCATTTGCGGCGTGGGGGGTGCCTTCCTTTTCAGATTAGCCCTGGTTCTCTTTGAAATCCCAATGTCCTCTTCCTGATTTTTATCTTTCGCCTCTTCCAAATCAACCACCAAGGACCCCTATTGAGATTTGTCCAATTTTTCAGTCATAGTGTTGATAATGATGGCATTATGTCTTGCCATCCTATTGTTCTGTTCAGCAATTATCTTCACAGTATTTTTCATTTTTTTTCAAATCTATTTCAATCCTTCTGTCCTTACCCACATTGTCTTGGATCTCTTTACTGGCACTGTGATCTTTGTGCTCAACATCCACCTTGCATAATGCAGAAACCTTAGCTCTCATTTCTTCCAATTTACTCTGGAGGGTCCAATTTTTTTATTTTCAGGTCATTAATTTCATGAAAGACCCATTTCAACATTCTAAAATGGTCCACAGCATTATTCCTAGTTATGCCCATGAAGTCAACAGAGGGTTCCCTATCAAGATTGAAGTCAATGTTAGTGCACGTTGGATCTCAAGCTTCAATGGGAGATTTCAATTTCCTTTGGGAACCTCATTGAGTTACACTTTTACTTAGATAAAAATTAAGCATTTTAATTCATTGTTGGGTACTTGATTTGATTCAAGCAGTCCAATTTTATTATTAAATATATTTTCTCATATACATTTTCAAGGTAAGTTCTTCTTGTTGTATATTCAATTTTTATATTCTCTAATTATTTGAGTTCCTTATATATTCATTAGGAATTTTAATTTCATTCATACTCTTTAGGAGAAATTTGGTGGATTGAGTCAGCTAGACCCTCCATCAACCTTGTTCCAATACAATATATGAGAGCGAAAGACCAAGATCGTGGAGTAGAGATCAAACACAAGATTGCAATGTATTGAAAATGAATATTTAGCTTTACAACCAATAACGTATTTATAGGTGAAGCTTGAGACAAATTCTACAACAAGACTCCACAAGAATAGGAAAGGTGGGGGATGAGAACCCATGGGACTAGCTCAATAGTTCAACCTCCCTTCTATGTAGTAGCGATGTGTCAAAAATGAGTTGACACATCGACTAGTGACTCATCTAAGGAGACTTAGTCTTTCCACATGTGAGGAAAGCTACTAACTATGATTATGTTAGAATAACTCATGTTGAGTTATACACCAACACAATATGTCATTTTTTAATCATGTGGATGTTAAACCGTGTTGAATTTTTCACTTGGAACAATAGGAGATATGATCCTTCTTTTATTTTTGAGAGGTTGGATTATTTTTATTATTTTATTATTGTATTGAGGG
>VDFB02379711.1:27890217-27957517 GCA_007258455.2 Sequoia sempervirens | reverse complement strand
CATACTATTATCTAACTTCTGACTGGAGCGATTTTAAAAATACTACAAAAAAGTCCATCGTGCTCGGGTCACACAAGAGTTGCTATGTTATGTTTTTCTGACAAAAACAACAGCAATTTGTGTGTCCCTCTTTTGAACCCCTTAATCTCAACCATTTTCAAAATAAATTAGTAGTTTAGAAAGTAGACTCGGAGCACTGCGGTCCTTGTTTTTGTTCCATCAAAAAATTTTGAGTGTAGCTATCCTCAATTTCACGTCCAAGGTCAGTATTTCCTGATTTCAGAAAAAAAGTGGCCACTTAAGCCTCTTTTTTGGGAACCATCTTGGTGCACTTACCCTTAAGTTTAATTTTTCTTCATGTCACCCTTGGGGATCCAATTCACGGGAAAATAAGGTGAATTGCCTATAAAATCAAGTATCTAAGCCCTAATTTACATCTCATAATGCATACACACATCTCTTATAATTCATTCATCATCTATCTTCTCTTTCAAGTCAAGCAAGTTAGGGTTTTTACATTCTAAGTCACCAAGATAGATTCCAAAGATATTCAAGGGAAAATTATTCATGTTTTGTTGTATAAATTCAAGATAAATCATCATGGAAAGGTATTAATCCCTTTATTTTATGTGCATTCTTTATATTTCTTCTTCATTTGGTTTAATTGCCTACAAATGGGTTTGACCAAGGCAAACACCATGCCATAACATTCAACATTTCTCCTTCTTTTCTTGTGTGTTTGTAGATTTAGGAATCTTGGAAGCTTGGTAGTAATTAAGAATCAAGTTAAAAAGTTGTTAAGGTCTTCTCCTCATTTTCTAAGGAAAAATATCAACAAAAAGTCACTTTCAGGCTCAAAAATCAAACTTTCAGAGGCAGACACCTATCAGGAATCAGAGAGCATATCGGAGACTTCGGTTTCCACTTTTGGATTTTTAGAAATTCAGAAGTGTACTCATTCATGATAGGTGATGAATGAGTCCCACTGCTAGGCCTAATTTTGGTTTTCTACAGTTTTGGATACTCATATTTCTGAAATGGGCTCCGTAACAGTTTCCTAGATCTGGGACTAATTTTCCCAGAATGGCGAATGATTCCTACCAGGCCTAAAAATCAGGATCAAAAACATTCTAGATGTCATTTCTAGTTTCATCAAGATCTTAGGTGCACACTTTCAGTTTCATCAAATTCTGTTATAGTTTGCATTCATTTCTAGGTGTTTCAACATAACATCATTGTGTTTTCAAACAAGTTACATTTTTTAGGTTTTACATTCGTAACTCATTCACTTTTTTAGCGTATTACATTTAAATCATTTCATTGACATACTTCATTCATATTCCATCCATATTGCATTCAATTTGAGTGTGACAATTGCTCATTTTGGCCCTTCTTTCTCCTTTTAGGTGAAAAACCCTAGACGTGCTAGAAAGACCTTGGGTGCCAAAATCTTTGTTACATTTTGGTGAACCTACTTTTTTTTTTGAATTCCTTCTTATCTGATTTGGAGTCCTTCATCATACATCTAGCTTGCATTGATCATGCATTAGGGTTTGCATGGATTAATTTGCATGCTAGGTTTCAAAATTTGCATTCATGAAAAGTGCATTTAGGTTGCATTTTTGGCATCTAAAATCATTAAAATTTTGTAAACTTTTGAATTTTCATCTTAGGTCTTCATCTTACAACACAACAAACATCAAAATCCATCGAAAGCATTTGAAAATTCTAAAAAAAATCCACTAGGACTCATTCGCCACCTTGGACGACTTAGTGTCTTTTCACTCCTAAAACTACCTTTTACAAAACTAAAAAACCTATTTTAAAGCTTCTATTTGGTGCCATTAACTATCTATATCATTGGGTTGAGTTCATGTTACATGTATTTCATTAAATATAGCTTAATTTGGCTCATTTCATGCATTGCTTAATTTCAAAATTTTCTTTCCCACATCATTGTATAGCATAATCAATCAATTATTATTTGAAAATTGTATTTCTTTTCAGCCCTTTACATTGTGTTTTGAGTTTTCATAGATTGTTATTTCATAATGTTAGTATATATCCTTTCTAAGTTTGCAATGAAAAAGTTATTTAACAAGCATTCAGGTCATTCATTCAATGCATTCCCTAGTTATGATAGTCTCTTAGCACAAGAGAGTGAAAATGTTAATGCTTGTCTTAAACTTATACTCCCTCCTATCTCTCCCATTTGTAAGGATGATGTGTTAGAAGGGAATACAAACATAGATAAACATTATGATCATAATTGTACTTTTCCTAATACCTATCCTTTTAGTGATGAAGGTATGTTGGTAGAAGAAGGTACAATCGTTGAGAATCATGAAGGTCTTGTTTATCTCCCTCATTCCCCTTGGGAAGATAATTTGATACAAGATAAATTCATTGCCACCACTTTACCTAGTCTCAATTCTTCTCCAAACACCTCCCCTATTTGTAACAATGCTTTCATGATTGATCATGACAAACACATTTGTTAGGAGGATATGTTGGTATCAAGCAACCAAATGATTGAGAGTTATAGGATTATTTCTCTCCTTCCTAATGTTCCTAATAATTTGAAGGGTTTATTTGAACAAGAAGAACCAATCATTGACACACATGAAAATCATAGTTGTCCTTCCCTTGATCTCACCTCTATTTGTGATGAAGCTTCTTTAAAACATCTAACCATGACATGTGATGTACCTCTTGATTGTCACTTTCCTAAAATCTCTCCTACTAGGGTAGATGTTATGGCACAAGACAATGAGATTATGGAAAAATATCCAATTTTCCCCTCTCCTAATATCTCTCCTATTAGTGAAGACGATATTATGGTGTTACACGATCCAATCGATGAGAATCTTATGGGGGGAAACACCATAAAACAAGACTATTCAGCCATGGATAGTTCCCTTACTTATGATGATGAAATTTTGGAAGAACCAATCCTTGAAAGTCAAGAACATTTGGATTGTCATTCCCCTACAAATTGTTCTCCTAGGAATACTATTATGGTGTAAGAAAATGATACGCCTTCCTTAGGAATACATCAAACCAAGACCACCGAGGTTATGAATGCACAAGTGTCCATTAGATCCCCTTCAATCAATGAACCACATACATACCCTGTGTGACATTCTAAGAATCCTCTAATTCTTTACCCGCCATAATAGAAGCAACAAATTCAACACCAACCCGAACTCATCCTTTACCCACCTAAGAATAATGTTTCATACAAACCAAGTTACAATGACATTTCTCACATATATAACAAAGTATATGCAATCAAAGCCAATCAAGTAGAAACTTTGTTTCCTTATCCAAATAAATAACATTAGTTGCTGCTCCTTGCAATGTAATAGTTGTACAATAATTGCACAATCACTATTTCATGTTTGGCATCCATTGCAAGGCGTAGCATACCATCATCCATTCCAGGCTCACCCTTGTCCTGCACTAAGTGGGGGAAAGGGGTTTGACAACCTTATCCCCATATGTCACTTTTTGTTGTCTCTTTTGGCTAATCATTAACTTTTCATGAACATATAATAGCAAGCTTGGGATTTGGATGTCATGTCTTAAGATTGACTCGCATGTGACATACTACCTTTCTTCATGATGAAACTTATCAAAAACATATGACTTGGCATAGGGATTTTTGAATAAGCTCTCATACCTTCTTCTACTTTAAAGTAATTGCTCACAATAATGGTGTAGCAACTGCTTTAAATTGGGGGCATACATAGACAACATATTTGTGCAAATTTCATGGTGTGATTTAATTTTTCTTGTGATGTGTCCTATCCTTGGTGGTGTCATTGGGTTCGATGACTTCCAAGAGTGTACTATCAACTGAAGTGGCCTTATTTGAATGAGGCATCCCATGGATAGCAATTTGACAAGGTAATACCGATCAACTAAAGTGGCTTGATGTGAGTGAGGCATCCCATGGATAATGATTTGACACCCTGACTTGTCCTCTCTTGGGGACATTAGGCACAATGATTCCTAAGAAGAAGACCTTACGTGAAATAAGAAAAATCCCCCTTTAACAAAATTAGTGACGTGATATTCAAAAACATTTACAAAAAACCATTACATTGTGGTGCCTTACCAATGTTATCAAGAGCATAACTTTGGTATGGTTTGTATAATGGGAAGCCAACACACTGGCATGAATTTCTCACTAAAATCACTTCCTTGGGACAACTCACCCCATGGATGACCTTATGTTATGTGGCACTATAGCAACTTGAGCACATCTTTTTCACCCCGTTTTCCTTTCTTTCCATTTTATGATTATGTATCTTGTTGGTTTGACTTAGGGTCTTGGATCCTCGGGGCTTGACTACCTTCCTGATCTTTTTCATCCTTTTTCATCTACATCAATACACTAAGATTTCTCTTGAATGTCTACTTTAGTGTGAGTTTGAAGAAATTTCATCCTCTCACTAAAGTGGGAGCTAAATGTGGCATAGAAAAATGGACGTTTCTTGCTTGGCATGAGAATAATTCATGATAAATTGGACTTAATGAGGCCTTGGTTTATTTTTGTGAGGCATTTTACACATACACACTAGGTCTTGGACACTTGAAAACTGAATAAAATGCATTTAAAGATGCCTTGTAAAGGTGTTGTAAAGTGTTGTAAAGGAATTACACACTTTTCTAGACTTAATGAACCCATCCTCCCTTAATTCAACATTATAAAATGTGTTTAATGAAATTATAATATCAATCTAGAAGGCTTGTAAAATAAATTTAGTGTTAATCTAGTGTTGTAATGTGTCTTACACATTCACATTGGATGTTGTGCCTTTCTAGGCTACGTGGACCTCATTTTAGCGTTGTCCACATATCTCCCATCAACATTCTAGGCTGGCAAATGGGCCCCTCTAGGACTAATTCACCATTTGTGGTAAATGAGTCCCTACAAGGTGGGACTAATTCACCCAAGGTGGGAAATGAGTCCCATTTGGGCCATTTTTTACTTTTGAGCAAAAATTTTTGGGATTTAAGTTTAATTTATCTTCATCTCGGCCTTGGGGATCCAATTTATAAAAAAATAAGGTGAATTTTCTATAAAATAAAGTCTCTAAACCATAATTTACATCTCACAACTCATACACACATCTCTTATCATTCATTCATCATCTATATTCTCTTTCAAGTCAAGAAAGTTAGGGTTTTTACATTCTAAGTCACCAAGATAGCTTCCAAAGACATTCAAGGGCATATTCTTCATGTTTTGTTGTAGGTCACATTCAAGATCAATCAATCACCTAGAATAGAAAACGAGTCCCACCAGGACTAAAAATTAGGATCAACAACATTCTAGATGTCATTTCCAGTTTCCATCAAGATTTCAGGTGCACACTTTTGGTTTCATCAAAATCTATTACAATTTGCATTCATTTCTAGGTGTTTCTGCTTAACATCATTGTGTTTTCAAATAAGTTACATTTTTTAGGTTTTTCATTCATAACTCATTTACTTTTTCAATGTATTACATTTAGATAATTTCATTGACATACTTCATTCGTATTCCATCCATATTGCATTAACTTTGAGTGTGACAATTTCCCATTTGGCCCTTCTTTCGCTTGGGTGCCAAAATCTTTGTTACAGTCATGACTTTATAATTCATGGCATTTTCCAAGAAATTACAAGTCATGCTATTCGCTATGGATTTTATAGCACTTGTGATGACATACTCTACAAGGCAAGAGTGTTTTGGTTTGTGTGCCTCATATTTTTTGACATGATGATTATGTGCATTGTGTGGTGTGTATACGTCTACTTCATCATGGGTGATCCAAAACATATATTCATCAATTTATTTTAAGTTTCACATTCTCATATATGTATATGTACATGTATATATGTATATGTATATATGTATATGCATATGTATATGTAAATATATAAACAATAAATGAAGGGTGAAAAAATTACTAACCCTAGCCATATTTTTAGGTGAAAGAAAGAAGATCTAACTATAATTGCTCCTATGCTAATGGGTATAATGCCAAAGATGCACAACGATAATTGCAAACAATAAACAAGGGATGAAAAGTGTATGTATATGTATGTATATATGTACATATATGTATATGTATATGTATATATACACATATCGAAAGTTCTATAAGTCAGTGACATGTTTTGGACATCCCAGTATATTAAACTATATATGCAGATACTATAGAAACATTCTCAAAAAATCATGTTGCATTTGAATAATAAGTTTAAAATTCTGCATCTATGTTGTATTTTCCATTTTTTTTTCCTATATACCCTAAGTTTCCTCATTTGTCCTTGATGCTTTTCTTGCACATATTCTTATGTGTTCTTCCCACCTTTTCAATTGGTTTTATTTGATTCAAATAACTAGGAAATGTTGACCTATATAATAATCTTTTGAGAATTTCATTGGTTTTCTCTTCCTATAGATTACGTTCAAATATATATGGCCTTGTCTACATTGTATTTTTTTCCTAATATATGATAACTGTCCGTGCAATTTCTGCCGCATTGCCCGGGCATCTTGCTGCTATTGTGCAACGTGGCAGGGAGAGGTAAATGCAATATTCAATATTTCAGTTTGAGGATGTATATTTGTTTGGTTTTATTATGAAAATGAGCCACTATGAAGTTTCTTTTATAGAAAATTATTGAAAAAGTCTACCATGCACCTACGTTAGATAGCAAATTGGAGTGTACTACGAGTGTTGTGCTCCACCACCTACAACATTTGGCTAGTTGTTGCTACTATAAGTTGTGTTGTGATGTAAGGAAAGGTGATATAAGGCTCCAAAAAATTGATTCCAATTGGTTTACAAGGTCACAACCGCCTACTAGGGTATCTTCCTTTGATAACCCACCTATTGGCTTGTAGCCAATGGGGCACACTTATTCAACTATATGTCTTTCTGATGGCCTTTTGAACACTTGATGCACACCCATTGAAGAACCCATTATGTTGTGTTTCAACATATCAAACCCTTGCTGATGGTTTCTTTGGACCAACACATCAAAATTTGACTTGCAGCACTGCTTCTAGGCCTAATTAGGCCTTTTTTCCAAAGGAGGTCTATGATTTTATTCTCCACCAACCTAAAAAACTTCACACACACTTCCAACCAGTCACTAAACTAACATTTCCATCATTATTTTTGATATTTCCGTTTAATTCTTTGTTGTCCTACACAAAAACTAGTAAATACTTGCTTGACACTCAAACTTGTCAAGCTAGGGAACATGCAAAAACAACTTTAAATACAACACCTTG
The DNA here is from genome assembly GCA_007258455.2 of Sequoia sempervirens. Lineage (NCBI taxonomy): Eukaryota > Viridiplantae > Streptophyta > Pinopsida > Cupressales > Cupressaceae > Sequoia > Sequoia sempervirens. The sequence continues at coordinate 27,950,220 of VDFB02379711.1, read as the reverse complement.
CCAAAAAAACATAAAAATCCTAAACCTAACCCCTAATAGTCCCATTCCACCAATTTTTATGATTAACCTATGGTGGAATGGCCTAGAAATCCATTTTTCTTGTCAAACCCTAAGAAACCCTTATCAAACAAGCAACTTTTAGAAAACTTGTTAAATCTCCAACAAATCTTGATGAAAATCCCTCAAAATGGAACCAAATGAAATCTAATACACTGAAACAAATTTCCAAACAAGTTTCATTCCATTATCTGAATGTACAGAATCATACAGAGTGGATATTTGTGGAAAAACATAGAAAAAACACCCAAAAATAGAGCAATTTTGTATTGAAAGTTCAAAATCTCCATAGACCAAACTGCCTCAAATCTTTTAGAGGATTTTTAAATATTTTTTCACACCTTTCCAATGGCCAACAATAGAATTTCAAAATTTTGACCATTTAACTTCCATATACCATCCAAATTGACACAAAAATGTATTGAGAAACTTTTCAAAAATGCAACATTTATTGACAACTTTGACACCAAACTCCTAAAACCACCTAATGACCCAAATTACATCATATTTTGGTCACATGAACTTATTAAATCATGAATGTGACTTGATTCAAGTCTAGAATCCTAGAAAATGTAAAACAAAACCCAAGAAATGCATAGGTTCTCCTGCACCATTCAACCAGGGAGGAGAAATTTCGTCCTTCAAATGAAATGAGATCTTTGAAAGATGTGCCATGCTGCTTTATGTCTTCTTCACTCATCCACTAGGCATCTTCAATGGAAAAACCTTTCCATTTGACCAAATACTCATTGTAGACCTTCTTTCTTGTTCTTTTAACCTCCCTTGTATCAACAATGCCTTCAAGCTTCATTGGCTGGCTAGGAGGAAAATCCTTCACCCATTCTTCATCTCCAGTATCAACAGTACCTACAATATCATGACCTACATTTATCACACATTTGAATGGATAAAATTCAACAACATTAAAAATAGGAGATATATGCAACTCAATTTCATAAGCATTTTGGCCAAATTTATGCACTATTCTATAGGGGCCTATCTTCTTCATCATTAACTTTGTGTATTTTCCCTTTGGAAGGAATTCTCTCTTTTCTGAGATGAGCTGCAAGTACTAGATCGCCAAATTTGTATTGTACATCCTTTCTTCTCAAATCTACCTTTTCTTTGTATTTTTCCACACTCTTCTTCAAGTTTTCTTTCACCTGATCATGAATGTATTTCATTGCAATTGGAAATTCTTCACCTACTACACTCCTTTTCTCCATGTCCCTTAGGTCTCTAAGCTCATAAATACCTCTAGGATTCATCCCATAGACTACTTCAAATTGACTCTTCCCTATGCTTTTATTTATTGAGTCATTGTAAGCATACTTTGCTTGAGGAAGAACAACATCCCATGATTCTCCATGCTCTTTGGTTAGACATCTCAATAGATTACGAAGTGACCTATTGACAACCTTTGTTTGGCCTTCCATTTCTAGATCGTATGCTGAGTTGAATTGCAACTTTGTGCCCAAATTTTTCCACAAGGTCCTCCAAAAATGACCTATAAACTTTGAGTCGCTGTCGGAAACAATGGTTAAGGGAAGACCATGAATCCTAATAACTTCTTTGAAAAATAACCTAGCAATATGTGTTGCATCATTAGTGCTTCTACATGCAATAAAATGTGTTGTTTTGTTGAATCTATCTACCACTAAAAAAACAATATCATTCCTCCTTTATTTTTTTGGCAGTCCTAAAACAAACTCCATACTAATAGACTCCCATGGATGGTTAGGGACTGGTAAAGGTTGATACAAACCAACATTTGAACTTTTTTGCTTTTCCCTTTGACAAATTCCATATCCTTCAACAAACCTTTTCACATCAACATCCATCTTTGGCTAGTAGTAAAACCTTTTGACTTGCTCTAATGTCATATCCTGGTTCCAAAGTGACCACTCAAACTCCCACTATGTTTCTCCTTCACCAAATTGGCTCTCATGGAGCACTTAAGTACACACAATTAGGCTCCCTTGAACAACAACCCATTTTGCAAAACATAATCTACATAATCACTATGAAAACTACCTTGAAACTGATTACAAAATGAAAAAGCTTCCTTGAAGTCATCATCATGTGCATACATACCTTTGAGTGAATCAATGCTAATACTTTGAAGCTGCACCTCTTGAACCAACATGGTTCTTCTACTAAGACCATCAAGAACCTTGTTTTCTTGACCTTTTTTGTGCTTAATAGAGAAGGTATAGGCTTGCAAGTACTCCATCCATTTCATATGCCTATGACTTAACTTGTCTTGGCTATTCAAGTAACTCAATGCATGGTTGCCAGTAAATACCACAAACTCTTTTGGAAATAAGTAATGTCTCCATTTTTTTAGAGACTAAACCATAGCATAGAGCTCAAGGTAATAAGAAGAGTACATTCTCTTGGCATCATTTAGTTTTTCACTAAAAAATGCCATTGGTTTCCCATCCCAAGTGACTCAAAACTACACCTATGGAAAATCCACTTGCATCACACTCCACTGTAAATACCTTGTCAAAATTAGGGAGAGTAAGATTGGCATTTGTGCCACTCTTGATTTTAGATATTCAAAGCTTCTGTTTGCATCTGTAGTCCAAACAAACTTATTCCTTTTCACCCCCTTGATTGTATCAATCATTGGTGCAACTATATGACTAAATTTCTTGATAAATTTTCTATAGAAACTGGCTAGTCCATGGAAACTTCTAACTTCTCCCACTATGGCAGGTGTAGTCCAGTTAAGTATGGCCTCTAATTTTGCATGATGGATCCTAAAATTCCCCTTTGATATCACAAAACCAAGATAGATTAGTTCTCTTTTCATAAACTCACATCTTTTGAGGTTGATCATAAGATTCTCTTCATTGAGATTATTCAAGACTCTGTCAAGATGATCCAAATGATCTTCTCTTGTTTTGTTGTATACAAGTATATCATCTAGATAAACTACCACAAATCTACCTATGAAGCTCTTCAACACCTCATTCATTAGTCTCATGAATGTGCTAGGAGCATTTGACAATCCAAATGGCATCACTAGCCATTCATACAAGCCTTCATTAGTTTTAAAAGTTGTCTTCCACTCATCACCTTCCCTAATTCTTATCTGATGATAACCACTCTTTAATTCTATCTTTGAAAAGTATCTAGCACCAACTAAGCTATCCATTAAATCTTCCATTCTAGGGATAGGAAATCTATACCTCATAGTGATTTTGTTTATTTCTCTTAAATTAGAGCATAATCTCCAATCTTCATCCTTCTTTGGAGCCAATACTGTTGGTACAACATAGGGATTTAGGATTTCTTTGATCAAGCCTTTTTATAGCAGCTCTTGACCTTTCTTTTTGATCTCCTCATTCTATTGAGGGGTCATATTGTATGCTACCTTATTAGGCAAGCTTACACCCAGTATCAAATCAATATGGTGACTGACCTCTCTAACTGGTGGCAATGCATTAGGCATCTCCTTTGTCCCTATATGTTCATACTTCTCAAGCAAAGTTTGTACTTCAATAGGAACCTCTATTTTATTTTCTACTACATAAAAAATGGGCTTTCCCACAATTGCAAACCCTACCTCTTCTTTCACCAAATCCTTCATGAACACCTTTTCCTTCACAACCATTACACTAGGGCCTTCATGGACTGAATTGTCATCCTCTTGCAAAGGTTCCAAACTAATTGTCACACCATCCTTTCCAATATGATATTCATTCTTAAAGCCATCACATTGTGCCTTCCAGTCATATTTCCAAGGCCTACCAAGAAGTAGGTGGCACACATCCATGGGCACAATGTCACAAAATATTTTATCTTTGTAAGGACCTATTGAGAACTCCTTTCAAGTCTACTCATTCATCGGAACCTATTTCCTTTTGTTAAGCCATGAAATGTTATATGGATTAGGATGATGTATCTTTTTCATCTTAAGTTTCTCTACCATTTCCAAAGATACAATGTTATCTTTAGAACCAGAGTCAATGATGAATTTACATACCTTCCCTTGATTCTTACATGTTCTAAACAAAGCCTTCATTTGAGGGGGTTCCTTTGTAGTTTGTACCTTGATTAGTGTCCTTATAATCATTGAAGCCTCTCCTACTTCTAGTTTTGCAAAGAGAGATGATGTGCCTACATATGAGCTCACACTTTCTTCTTCATCCTTTTCATGAACAAGTTGAGTTCTTTCTCCACCTTGAGAACGTGTACCCTATTTTTCTGGGCAGTTCCAAGCAAGATGTCCATACAGATTATAGTTGTAACACCTTCCAGAGAAGGTATTAGAACCCCATGTCCATTAAATCTACCCCTACCTCCTGGCCTTCTACCTTTGAAAGTTCCTCTTGTTTCTCCACTAGATTCTTGTGATGTGCTTTGTTCATTTGGTCCTCTTTGAGAACCTCTTCCACCAGGGTTACCTATGCCCCTGAAAATATTTCCTCTACCCATAGATTGCTTTTCCAACCTCCTCTTAATCTTCTCTTTAGCCTTAATGGCTATTTGCAAGCACTCCTCCATGGTCCCAGGAGTGGTTAAGCTAACTTCATCTTGGATTGCTAACCTCAATCCATTTAAGCACCTAGCCACCTTCTCTTTTTCATTCTCTATATGATCTGACCTAATACTAAGCTTATGAAATTCTTCAGTATAGGCAGCCACATCCAACTCCTTTTGTTTTAAATTTTGTAATCTTCTAAACACTTTTATTTCATAATCAATAGGAAGGAATTGACCCTTTACCTTTGCTACCATATTGTCCCAAGAATTGATCTTGGAATTTCCTTTCTTTGACCTCTCCTTTTGGACATAATTCCACCATGTTAATGCTCGTCCCCTCAATTTTGTTTTTGCAAACTTGAACTTCTTGTCTTCAGGCATCTCTTTGTATTCAAAATAGTTATCTAGAGCATCATTCCACTCAATAACCTCTTCTCCATAAATATTTCCACCATACATAGGTAGCTCCATATTTACCTCTTGAGCCTCACCTCTTGCATCCTTGAGCACTTGAAGAACTTTCTCTCTTCACGATCCAATTTATCTTTTTGTCTTGCAAGAAGATTCTCTCCTTGTTCCTCCTTTTCTTCCTCGAGGTCACTCTCTTGTACCATCCCCTTACCTCTTCACTCTTTGGTCTCCAGTGCTTCCATTCTAGCCATCATGCCTTCATGGCTCTCTCTTAAGGCTCTAATCTCCCTAGCAACCACTGATCCACCTTTAGGAGGCATATTGAATGATCTACTCTTAATCTTCTTTCTTGAAAATAAAATCACTTTCTCAAATAGACCTTGAGCCTAAGCTCTGATACCAAATGATGTAAGGAAGGGTGATATAAGGCTCCAAAAAACTGATTCCAATTGGTTTACAAGGTCACAACCGCCTATTAGGGTATCTTCCTTTGATAACCCACTTATTGGCTTGTAGCCAATGGGACACACTTATTCAACTATATCTCTTTCTGATGGTATTTTCAACACTTGATGCACACCCATTCAGGAACACATTGTGTTTTATTTCAACATATCAAACCCTTGTTGAGGGTTGCTTTCTACCAACACATCAAAATATGACTTACAACGCTACTTCTAGGCCTAATTAGGCCTCTTTTCCGAAGGAGGTCTATAATTTTCTTCTCCACCAACCTAAAAAACTTCACACACACTTCCAATCAGTCACCAAAATGACATTTCCATCATTAGTTTTGATAGTTCCCTTCAATTCTTTGTTGTCCTACACAAAAACTATTAAATACTTGCTTGACCTCAAACTTGTCAAGCTAGGGCATGTGCAAAAACAACTTGAACTAGATTACCCTAACAAAAAAACATGAAAATCCTAAATCTAACCCCTCATAGGCCCATTCCACCAATTTGCACAATTAATCTACGATGGAATGGCCTAGAAATCTATTTTTCTTGTCAAACCCTAAGAAACCCTAATCAAACAAGCAACTTTTAGAAAACTTGTTAAATATCCAACAAATCTTGATGAAACTCCCTTGAAATGGAACCAAATGGAATCTAATACACTACAATAACTTTTCACACAAGTTTCATTCCATTATCCGAATGTACAGAATCGTACATAGTGGATATTTGTAGAAAAACACAAAAAAACACCAAAAAATAGAGCAATTTTGTATTGAAAGTTCAAAATCCCCACAAGCCAAACTACCTCAAATGTTTTAGAGGATTTTTAAACATTTTTGCACACCATTCCAATGGAAAACAAAATAATTTCAAAATTCTAACCATATAACTTCCAACTACCATCCAAATTGACACAAAAATGCATTGAGCAACTTTGCAAAAATACATTTATTGAAAAATTTGGCACCAAACTCTTAAAACCACCTAATGACCCAAATTACATCATATTTTGGTCACGTGACCTTACTACCTCATGAAGATGACTTGATTCAAGCCTAGACTCCTAGAAAATGAAAAACAAAACCCAAGAAATGCATAGGTGCTCCTGCACCATGTTGCAATGTCTTTTTTCCCATTCCATACACATCTAGCTAGTGAGAGATATTTTGATAGATTCAAATAAAATGTTGCTTTGCAGTAATATTATGTTGGGCTCAATGCAAGCATCGATGGACAAGGAGATATGAAGGCCATCTATGGGACAATTTCTACCTAAAAGATGGCTATAGCTGTAAGCATAAACAAGGTTTGTTTTATAAAATTATATTTTACTAAATTGTACATCCAACTCTTTTCTACCTACATGGATAGATAGGCTCTGGTACATATCAAAATTAGGTATATTTATAAATTTATTTGTGTGAAATTTATACTTTGAAGCAAAAAATTTCATATTTCTTTGATGTCTTCCTTTTAAAGATATCTGGGTATTTCATCCACATAATTGGTTCCGTTTTCAAAGAAGATCTCCCATTTATTATGTTGGTTCCCAAATCAACAGATGCAATGAGTCCTAAAGAGTAGCTACTCTCTTATATTAAGACTCAATGGTTGATATGGCCAATGAACGAGAGAGTGAATAAAATACCCCTTTCTCCCCTGCACTTCAAGCTCTGTTAAACTTGGGAGGGTGATCCCAACAGTATATTTATAGATACTTGTATGCTGAAGTACCAAATACACTGTAAAAAAATGTTTCTCCTTTACATGCTTAATAGAAACAATACTATATAGGCTTGGCTGACCTCTACAGTAATGCCTAATTTAAACATGAGAGATGTAACTCATTAAACTCCTCACACAAACAAACTGAGATTGATATTTGATTTAAAAGATGTTAAATTGTTGTCTTAATCCTTACTTCTTACTTGCATCCTAGAACTCAGTTCAATACAAACTTATAGCCATATTCAAGCACGTACATTAATTATTTGAATTAATAAACAAGAACAAAGCCACACATCTATCTAAAATTCAAAGAGAAAAATAAAACAACCTTGATTGTATTATTCATAATCTATAAAACCAATACACAGGAGAGTAAAATAATATCAAACTTGAAACATTCAACATTATTTTGCTAGTATTGTAATCAAAATTACATAAATATTTATAGACTTAGACCCTAAAAATTAACTCTAAAATACTTTGTATCCACTTTATAGTGTTCTCTATGTTAAATTACAAAACAAACTCTCTGAAAATGAGGTAGAAAGACAACACTTAAGGAAAAACAAAAAACCTAAATGTTCATCAGAAAAAGACACATGGCACATTAAGGTTCATTGATCTTCAACTGCCTTTGCTTGCAAAACAATCTTCAATCTGCTCTCTATTTTCTTGCTCCTCACTCCACTGCCCTACAACAGAAAAATATTCCCCCTTGGAAAAATTCATCCTTCTCATCACTTGCTCTTTACCCACGTTGAAAATGCCCTATTGTAGAGAATATTCTATTGGCTTGTGAAAAACCTTCACTGTAAAAATGAAAATCTCCCTTTTGTTCATTTTCACCCAATTGTGTGAAGATGGTTTTCTCTGTAAAAACTCATCTCTAATCAAAAGACTTTGCACATTGAATAAAATATTCACTTTATAAGTTAATCACCTGTGTCCATTTACCTTCACCTCATATTAAAATATAATGCCCAACAACAAAAGTTTTTAACCTTTTGTTCTACCCAGTCACAAAAATATTTTATCAAAATATTTGCACCCATGCTCCAGATTAAAATATTATATTTTAAAAGAGGATCTTTTAAAATATTACATTAGGAAAACATTTTAAAAGTTAAGAAACTTTAAAATTTCACTTGGGCCCACTATTTACTTTCCTCCAACGTTGCTCAATATTTGGCATCGCGCATCTCTCATTCATTTCAGAAAGCTAAAATTAATTAGGGATGCCCGAGATGAAGAGAACATCCATTGCACATATCTAATAGTCTTAAGAAGTGCAAATTAGAATAGCAATGGGCGATAGCATCGTGCCATCACTAATGTGACTGGGAGAATTGAAATGAAATTGTGATGAGCGATATTCCTCTTATCCATTGGAGTTCTTCATTCTTTGTTTTGCTACTTCCCTAGGAATTTTAATGGAACTTCTTGTAGCCATGGCAAGAGAAAAATGTGTAGGTCGTTTTTCTTGATGTAGGGGCATTTTTGTAGCTATTGGCAACCAAAATTCACCTCAAACATTTTTAAAATCCCTTCCCAACCATTGGGAATGGTCAAGGGATGAATTTAAAGCACAAAACAAGAACTTTAAGCTCAAATGGACCCCCAAAAATGCCTGGAAGCTCAAAACCGTGATTACATTCTACAGGAAAAACTCAATTTGAATCCATCCCAGAAGACCCCCAAAACACCTCAATGGAGAGGAAAAAACCTCAATCCATACCACAAAAGAGATTGTAGAGAAAAATTTGCCTTTAAAAAATCCATCGCTGATTTGCATTTGATTTTCCAATTCACAACAGAGATGAGCGATGAAACTCTGTGCTACATGCGTGAAATTTTCAACCAATAAGATCGAAGAATTAGAATTTGCACTTGAACAAACATTTAAAAAATGTTTTATTTGCCCTAAAATATTCATCGTTGGAAAACAACCATAGCTTATTTGATTCTGGATTTTCCGTTCAAAATGGAGATGAGCGATCAACTACCGTGAAAATGTCTGAAGTTCTTCAGCCAATGAGTAGCATGAATTAAACTTATATTTAATTCCCAATTTAAAACCATCGGATGAAGGAGGCCATCATAAATTGTTCTAGCAAGAGAAGTTACCAATTGGCGATGGGTGATGGACACTCAAACAACTCCATCGCTCATCGCTAATTTACTTTCAACATTTCCTGTGAAAACAGAGATGTGCGATGATCGCCAATTCGATGAGGAACAAGATACTTCAATCTGTAATGGGCGATGAAGAGAAACTTTCATCGCTGATTGCCAATACAAATGAGAAATACAAATCAAAACAACCATTCGCGATGAGTTTTCCCGCCATGAAAGTTGTGAAAGCTGTATTTCACCAATTAGAAGTAAGACTTAAACTTGCTTTCATAGAAAACATTTGAAATGTATTTTATTTGTGACCTAGAAATGCATTTTTTATATTTACATAATGTTTAAAATATTCAAAAATATTTTAAACATAAGTATTTGTAACTTTAGAAAAAATGCAAATTTCAATTACGCCTATAGGCCAAACAGAGAAATTTCATTGTGCATAAATGGTGACCCCTGAAACTGAGAATTTTTGCATTTGGTCATAATCAATTATTTAGAGAAAACCCATTTCACCAAATTTTTCCTAGCCATAATAAATCAGGTACCTCCTTTGTAAATTGGCCCCTGGGATGTGTTTGCCGCAACACAAGTACATTAAAATAATTTATCAAATGACCTCCAACATTGATGAAAATTGAGCTTTGGAGGTTTTAGACCAAAAAAAGAAATGGGTTATCCTTAGATTTTACAAATTTGAAATGTTTTGGGACACCATTTTTGGCCATGTTGTGATCAGAAAATGATTAAATAACCCATTAGACCTTATCCTGGGAGCCTGAAACTGAGTAGGATTGTAAAAATTTTACCTCATAATGCAATGAAAAAGATGGTTTGGAAAAATATATCCTGAGCTGAAAGTTATTCAATGTCAAAATAGCCTACTTGGACTTTTCTGCAACTATACCTGTTTAAAACTGATTAAATCTCACCAAGTTGCTACTCTGAAAAAATATCAAAACAACTTCTAAGGAACTACCACTAGAAACATAATCTCATCTAGGTACATTGAGTATGTTTGAAAAAGGGATTTGCTTCAGTCCACATTAATCAAAAGATATTAAGGGTCAAAGATGACCACTTTGAAGCATTCTGAAAGTGCAAATGCAAAAACTGAACAAACTACATTCAAGCTTTTGGCCTAGTAAAAATAACAAATCGATCATGAGGTTTTGTAATCGGACTAGGGAGTACATAAATGTAAGGAGAATGGAAATCAACAATCCGTTTGGCATGAAAATCAACTGGCTTTTAATTGTGACCCTCCAAAATACCTCACTTAGGTAGATTTTGCAGGTGCACTTCTGAGTGTGCAAAGACAAATTTTTCAATATGGGTCTTCAAAATTTAAAATTTTTGAAGGTTCCATCAGTGGCTCTTTCTGGGGATGTATGCCCCCTATGGGAATAGCAAGAATTCATATCTCCGGGAGAGCAAACCAAGTGCCAAAAACATTGGGCAACAAAGTCTTTTTTTCAACTTTTTTAACCTCATTTGGTAGCCCATGGCCACCAAATGGAAAAGGGAAGCTAGTTCTTACCCCTGTCAAATACTAATCTTTTAAAAGAGTTGATCTCTTTTAATCCATACTTTCCTCTACCACGCCATGTAGTAACCTTAATAACTTCATTCTTGCAAAGACAAGTGTTAGGCTACCTTTAAATTTATCTTTACTATCACATGGCAACCAAAAGACATAGGCTGCATCACTGCCACTTATTTCATTTTAAGATTCTATGGCAAGTGACAAAATGCAAGAATAATGATCAAGACTATCTGAAAACACAACCTTATCACATTTACCAATTCCCTCACAAAGATTAGGCTCTAAAAAGGTATCATGCCTTTGAAATAATGTGCAACCCTTCTATGTTTCAAGGAAAGAGTGCTCACACATTTTAAACTCTTTTAGCTGGATTGAATCACATACAAGTTTATAATCCCAACAACACAACTTAGTGATATTACCATATGTCTCAATGTCTTGAAAACAAGATTCACCAATATTCATAATACCTTCATCGACATTCAAATCATAGCATTTTGAAGAAATGTCAGCATCCCAAACAGTATTCTCCACTTCATGTTCATAGATAAGACTGTCAGCATTAGTATTGTTATCACACACAAAATTTTCAAGAGTAGGCTAAGATGACTTAGAATTTACTTCTACAACAAATTCCTCATAATGACTATTTAAAACACATTCACTGTTGCAAGAAGTATCATATTCAACATCACCTCTTGCTACATCAACACGACAATCTCAAGCATACTGCCTATAAGGAAAATTATGAGTTGTTGATCCAGAAAAGAGATCCTCATGTGCATCCATGTGATTGACACAATTAGATTCTTCAAGTGAAAACTCATCATAAGAACTGCCATTAGTTGTACAAATGTTTATCTCCACACTTTCACTTTCATGTACAACTATATCAATCCTATCATGTAAATACTCAATGATAACTTCAAAATCAGTAAAAGAAGTAGGAGAAGGTAAAGCATCAAACAAAACATGAGTTCCTTGTTTATCATTATCAACATATGCATGCTCCTCATAACCAACCACTTGAACTGATTCATCCAGTGAATCACTTGCATACATATCTCCTACTTCAATGTTGATATTGCTACTACAATTAGCAAGGCTACCTTCTTCACTATCAAATTGAAAACCATCAATGGTTTCTTCATTGCAACTGCTTGTGGTTGATTTCTCCAACTGAAATCCATTGCATACCTTGTTAGATGCATCATAACATTGTTGATCACACATTTCTTCTTCAATTTTTTTTTCCACTCATATTCATCATCATGTTCTTGTGAGGTTTCAAAAAAGTTCTCATCATTAATACATGAAACTTCTGAATTAGCATGATCTTCAACTATATATTCAAAGTCCATAGAAGAGAAAATACTTTCAGTTTCATTTGCATCATTGCAACCTTCATCTGCTATAAAAAAAATTCTCTCTATTTCTATATTTTCAGAGCAAATAGAAGAAACTTCAGATGTTTCATTTATCTCTTCATGACCATCATGGCCGCAATCTTCATCTAGGTACATTTCTTCTGTAGGTTTTTCAGAAACAACTTCCTCATCACCAAATGATGCATCATTCTTATCTTCTACTATACCATCTGCATCTATTAGACTAAGGCTTGCAAAAGTACCATCACATAATTAAGTTAGGAGATTACTTGCATATTTATCTATCATTTCCTCAATTACCGAAAGCCATTGATATATGCATTTAAGATTAGGAGGCTTCAAATGAGCTGGCATAGTACTTAGACCTGACTCGAGTCTTTCAAAAAAAAAATCAATGCACACTAATTCATTAGGTCTATTTAATGTTGGTATAGCAAACAAAATCTTCATGAATCTATCATGAAAATCATAGGAGGATTCACCCTCAAATATTTTTACATCATATAATGCATCAATAAGTGATATAAGTTCAACCTCATTTTCAGATTTCTCTTCAAATTCTTCTTGGGTATGTAAACTTCTTTCTTCAGTCAAGTAGTCATTGTTTATTGACTCTTCTTCAAAATAGACAATGAAATGCATTTTGAGCTCATGCCATGAATCTATGGAATGCATTGGTAAACTAGAGAACCAGTATTCAGCAAAATCTTCTAAAGTTATTACAAAAAACTTCATGAAAACATCTTCTTCTAATATTTGACAGTCTTCCATTACATCAAGAAAAACTTGTACATGTGATGTTGATTCTTCAAAACCTCCTCTAAATTTAGACAAATATTCATTAATTCTTCTTGGGACAAAATGTGGGTAGCCTTGGAATTTTACTAAAATCCAAAAGGTAGTATCTCTCACTAGTGAACACTTTCCTTTGAGGACATGGTTGTGTTCTAGGCATGATATTACAAATTGTAGATGGAGAACTAGGATAGAAAAACATTTTTTCAAATAAAATTGTGTTCCCTCTACAACTAATTTCTTCTTAAGATATCTTTTTAGAATATCTTACTTTTTCATTTCCCTTACTACTAGTATCTCGAAATACTGAATAGGGAACAATATTATTTAGAGCTTTTTGTTGAAAAACTTCATACAAAGACATTACAATAGAAAAATACCCGAGAACTGTTGCAACCAACTCTTCTGATGATGTAGAAACTTATGTAGAGCCACCACCTCTTTGAAAGAGGAAAAGATCTTCAAACAACAAAAAACTTCTTCCAAGATCTATGCATTTCTAAGTTCTCTCCACTAGCAGAGCACAAGACTTCAAGAATACATTAGAAATATTGCAGTAATCTCCTTCAAGTATGCAGGTCCTTGGATTATTATGACCCAAAACTACAAATCAACAAACTAAATGACTCTTTTCAAGTGAATGGTCTGAAACAAAATATTTCTAGAATTCTCCCTAGTAGAGTCACCAATTTGTTAGTTCCTAAATCAACAGATGCAATGAGTCATAAAGAGTAGCCACTCTCTTATATTCAGACTCAACAGGTTGAAATGGCCAATGAACGGGAGAGTGAATAAAATACCCCTTTCTCCCCTACACTTCAGGCTCTGTTAAACCTAGGAGGGTGATCCCAACAATATATTTATAGATACTTGTGTGTTGAAGTACCAAATACACTGTAAACAGATATTTCTCCTTTAGATGCTTAATAGACACAATACTATAAGGGCTTGGCTGACCTCTACAGTAATGCCTAATTTAAACATGAGAGATGTAACTCATTAAACTCCTCACACATACAAACTAAGATTGATATTTGATTTAAAAGATGATCATCTGTTGTATTAACTAGCACATGTAACATGAATAGCACACTTAGATCAGCGTCTCATCCTTGGAATGGAGTCAACTCAAACACTTACATAATCTAATAACAATTTTCACACCTCACAATATATGAAGCTCTGAAATGTTGCATTACAACATTTCAACATTATGTCTTAACCCTTACTTCTTACTTGCATCCTAACACTCAGTTCAATACAAACTTATAGCCATATTCAAGCACCTACATTAATTCTTTAAATTAATAAACAAGAATAGAGCCACACATCTATCTAAAATTGATAGAGACAAATAAAACAACCTTGATTGTATTATTCATAATCTATAAAACCAATACACAGGAGAGTAAAATAGTATCAAACTTGAAACATTCAACATTATTTTGTTAGTATTGTAATCAAAATTACATAAATATTTATAGACTTCAACCCTAAAACTTAGCTTTGAAATTCTTTGTATTCACTTTACAGTGTTCTCTGTGTTAAGTTACAAAACAACCTCTCTGAAAATGAGGCAGAAAGACAACACTTAAGGAAAAAAAGAAACCCTAAATGTTCATATGAAAAAGACACATGGCACATTAGGGTTCGTTGATCTTCAACTATGTTTGCTTGTAGAACAATCTTCAATCTACTCTCTATTTTCTTGCTCCTCACTCCATTTCCCTGCAATAGAAAAATATTCCCCCTTGGAAAACTTCATCCTTCTCATCATTTGCTCTTTACCCACGTTGAAAATGCCCTATTGTAGAGAATATTATGTTGGCTTGTGAAAACCCTTCACTGTAAAAATGAAAATCTCCCTTTTGTTCATTTTCACCCAGCTGCGTGAAAATGGTGTTCTCTGTAAAAACTCATCTCCACCAAAAGACTTTGCACAATGAATAAAATATTCACTTTATAAGTTAATCACCTGTGTCCATTTACCTTCACCTCATATTAAAATATAATGCCCAACATCAAAAGTTTTCGACCTTTTGTTCTACCCAATCACGGAAATATTTTATCAAAATATTTGCACCCATGCTCTAGATTAAAATATTATATTTTAAAAGAGGAGCTTTTAAAATATTACATTTGGCAAACATTTTAAAAGTTAAGAAACTTTAAAATTTCACTTGGGCCCACCATTTACTTTCCTCCAACGTTGCTCAATATTTAGCATTGTGCATCTCTCATTCATTTCAGAAAGCTAAAATTAATTAGTGATGCTTGAGATGAAGAGAAAATCCATCACACATCTCTACTAGTGTGAAGAAGTGAAAATTAGAACATCGATGGACGATATCATCATGTTGGATCACTAATGTGACTGGGAGAATTGAAATAAATTGTGATGAGCGATATTCCTCTCATCCATTGGAGTCCTTCGTTCTTTGTTTTTCTACTTCCCTAGGAATTTTAATGAAACTTCTTGCAGCCATGGCAAGAGAAAAATGTGTAGGTCGTTTTTCTTGATGCAGGGGCATTTTTTTAGTTGTGGGCAACCAAAATTCACCTCAAACATTCTTAAAATCCCTTCTCAAGCACTGGGAATGGTCAAGGGATGAATTTAAGGTGCAAAACAAGAATATTGAGCTCAAATGGACCCCTAAAAGATGCTTGGAAGCTCAAAAACGTGATTACATTCTATAGGCAAAACTCAATTTGAATCAGCCCAGAAGACCCCTAAAACACCTCAATGGAGAGGAAAACACCTCAATCCATACCACAAAAGAGATTGCAGAGAAAAATCTGCCTTTAAAAACTCCATCACTTATTTGCATTTGATTTTCCAACTCACAATAGAGATGAGCGATGAAGCTCTATGCTGCAATGTGTGAGTTTTCAACCAATAAGATTGAAGAATTAAAATTTGCATGTCAACAAACATTTAAAAAATGTTTTATTTTCCCTAAAATATTCATCGCTAGAAAACAACCATCGTTGATTTGATTCTTGATTTTCCATTCAAAATGGAGATGAGCGAACAACTGTCGTGAAAAGACATGAAGTTCTTTAGCCAATGAGCAACTGGAATTAAACTTGCATTTAAATCCCAATTTAAAACTATCAAATGAAGAAGCCCATAATAAATTTTTCTGGCAAGAGAAGTTACCAATTGGAGATGGGCGATGGACACTCAGACAATTCCATCACTCATCGTTGATTTACTTTCAACACTTCCCTTGAAAACAGAGATGTGTGATGATCGCCAATTCGATGAGGAACAAGATACTTCAATTTGCGATGGGCGATGAAGAGGAACTTCCATCGCTGATTACCAATACAAATGAGAAAGACAAATTAAAACAATGATCCGTGATGAGTTTTCCCATGCAGCAGTGAAAGCCCTGAAAGTCATATTTCAGCCTATTTGAAGCAAGACTTAAACTTTCTTTCATAGAAAATATTTGAAATGTATTTTATTTCAGCCCTAAATGCATTTTATATATTTGCATAATGTTTAAAATATTAAAAAATATTTTAAACATAAGTATTTGTAACTTTAGAAAAAATGCAAATTTCAATTACGTCTGTAGGCCAAACGAAGAAATTTATTTGCGCACAAACAGTGACCCCTAGAGCTGAGATTTTTTGCGTGTAGCCATAATAAATTATTTAGAGAAAACCCATTTCATCAAGTCTTCCCCAACCATAAAAAATCAGGTACCTCCTTTGTAAACTGGGCCACGAGATATGTTTGCCGCAACAAAAGTATATTAGAATAATGTATCAAATAACCTTTGATCTTGATGAAAGTTAAGCTATAGAAGTTTTAGACCAAAATTAGAAATGGGTTGTCCTTATATTTTGAAAATTTGAAACTTTTTGGGACACCATTTTTGGGCATGTTGTGACTAGAAAATGATTAAATAACCCATCAAACCTTATCCTAAGAGCTTGAAACTGAGTAGGCCTATAGACATTTGACCCCATAATGCAATGCAAAATATGGTTCAGAAAAAAAGATCCTGAGGTGAAAGTTATTCAATGTCAAAATATCCTACTTGGACTTTTCTACAACTGTACCTGTTTAAAACTGATTAAAGCTCACCAAGTTGCTACTATGAAAAAATATCAAAAAAGCTTATGGGGGGCTACCACTTCAAACATAAGCTCATCTAGGTACACTGAGTATGTGTGCAAAAGGGATTTGTTTGAGTCCACATTCATTAAAAGATATTAAGGGTCAAAGATGACCACTTTAAAGCATTCTGAAAGTGCAAATGCAAAAACTGAACAAACTGCATTTGCTTTTGGCCTGCTAAAAATAGAAAATATGATCATGAGGCTTTGTAATTGGACCAAGGAGTACATAAATGTAAGGAGAATGGAAAGCAACAATCCATTTGGCGTGAAAATCAATTGGCTCTGAATTGTGACCCTCCAAAATAGGTCACTTAGGCAGATTTTGTAGGTACACTTCTGAGTGTGCAAAGGAAATTTTTTGAATATGGGCCTTCAAAATTTAAATTTTTTGAAGGTGTCATCATATTCTTCTTTCCCTATATTTATCAACATTATAGACAAGTCCCATCTTGCCCAATTATTTATCAACATTCTCTTTTCTTTAAAGTTATTGCAACAAAAAGAGCACCGCAAAAAAGTAAATCATCTATGAGAACACAAAATGTTTTTGCAACTTCGTCATTGTGTGATATATGATATACATGCATGCATGAATTCTTATATGCACTAGAGCACAATAAACATAGTCTATTGTGCACATTACATTTTTCCATGTCTCTATAGTTATCTTTTCAGCTTATGGGGAAAATTATCTATAGGCAGCTCTTTATCAACATATCCATCTTTTAAAATTTATTACACGAAGGAAAAAAAAAGGGGGTATGTGCAAGATCATCATGAAAAAAATAGGCCCTTAAGTGGCGAAAAAATCAGAGCTAAGAAACTTGATGTAAAAATTTGAATAAGTTATCTATATTATTTCAAAAATATGTAAAAATAGAATCAGAGAAAATTGAATGTAGTTTCTAAACTACTAGGTTTTAAAAAATCTATTTGGTGAAAATTTGAAACTTCAATGCGATGAGTACTTAAATTTCAGGAACAAAATAAGAAGTAGGTGTCTATCTGGCCACCCTTACCACAATAAAATCATAATATTTTTTTTATAAGATTTTAGATATAAGTAGAGGACTCATGTCCCGATGTGATGCATATTTTTTGTAATTTTTTTCTAAGTAAATAATTAATTATGATTTTTTTATTACAACTTTAAATTTTTTTAAAAAACTTGTATGTTTGACCACCTTAACTTGGTCAAAACTTCATGAAATTCAATATTTTTTTTAATCCTATAGTATGCGAAGCGTAGAATGTGACATAAAGCATAATTTATATTGGTAGAAAGTTGATAATCTCCTTAAAAAACCCTTTTTATTTCATCAATTTTGGGTAAAAAAAAAGTCATCAGCCACTTACCCTACACATACCCAGCATATCGCCACTTTTTTTCCCATCATGATCCTACACATACCCATACTACAATATAAGAAATCATATATGCGAACAACAAAATTTCCCCTACTTCACCATTTTGTGATATATGATATGGCTCCATTAAAATTTTGATGGGCCTTGCATACTTTCCTTGCTCGGGGGTTTGGCTAGAGCCCATGAGGCTTCATGATGTCAATATGGTAGGGAGGAGAATGAGTATGGGTTTTGTGGTTTTTCCTTGCATCGTCATACCTTGGCTGCTATAAATACACAACATATTGTATTCTGCTGACTGCATTTCTCCATGCTTATGCAACTATCTTTTTAGCTTGCCAAATCAACTATTTAAACCTGGTACTTTATGATGATACCTATTTTCTTTAGGTTATGACAACAATTATATGATGCAATCCTAAATGTTTTTGCATATAAAAAAAACCTTTCCCATCTCTTAAAACTTATACATAGGTAAAAAAAATTGAAACATATTTATACAAGATTCAAGCTACGTCCTTTGGTGGTAAATATTGAAGATAAATAGAGAATTGTATAATAGGTATTAGAATAACACTAATTTTCTACTAAATACTATAGACAAAAAAAACATTAAATAGAGCTTTAAAATATGGAGTATAGAAGAGGGAAACTATAATAATGAATAGTTTGTTATGGGGAACTGGAAAAAAGAATATCATGAAGAACAATTTGTTATCCCGTACTTCAAATAGATGAGGGGAAAAGAATATCATGAAACATATTGATACAAGACATATAACATGTTCCATCCAAACAAAATAACACATACACAAACCAAATAAAATTGAAAGCAGTGCAAAGGTACAATTCAATGTTGTGTTTGTACTTTATACCAATCTACAAAATTTCAGAATTTTGAAAGTTAAACAACAATAGTTATTTTTCAATTTCTCATTTTTGTCTATAATATTCAGTGCCAAATAATGTAGCTTCAATTTTGAATGAACAAGCCAATTGTTACATAGATTGCTTGTGTTGTATCAATTTGTACTTGTCCATAAAAAATAGTTCATTATTGTAGTTCACCTGCTCTATTCTCCATGTTCTTAAGTTTTATTTATTGTCTCTTTCCTTTTTAATGTTCACTATGGGACTCTAAGACTTCTCTTTTGCAAATATGAACGTAATTTTTCCCTATGTATATATATTTGCACATTCATTCAACTCCCATGGTTTTGATTTTAATATGGTGTCCACATTGGCTTTAGTCTGCTAACAAATAGTGTAATTGTATAAGAGGAGTGACATTATCTCGCATTGAGTATTATAGAGAAATAGGGAAATTGTAGGAGAACTATTAGTAAAACATGCACACATACACACACACACACACACACACACACACACACACACATATATATATATAGATGTATACATACATATGTACATACATACATACATACATACATACATACATACATACATATATATATACATACATATCTAGAAATGTATAGATATGTATATATATATACATGTGTATATATATATGTATGTATATGTATATGTGTATATATATATATATAACTCACAAATTCTAGAGGACAACAGTTTTAAAACCCTCCAATTTTCTATAAAACAGAGGTAGAGCAAACAATTTTTACAATATCTGCTATCAAACCAACACCACTGTCATGCCAAGCAAAGAAAATATCATAACACAATTCTTAATTAAATACACAAAAAATTCTTTTACAGTTTCCCTATTTGTCTATAATATTTAGTGCCAAATAATGTAGCTTGAATTTTGAATTGACAACCCAATTGTTACATAGATTGCTTGTCTTCTATCAATATGTTTCATGATATACTCTTCTCCTCATCTAATTAAAGCTTTGTGTAACAAATTGTTGATTCCCACAGTTTAGCTCTTGTATTCTTCATATCTTAAGCTAGGTAAGTATTTTTGTGCATTTAATTAAGAATTGTGTCCTCTTGTATTTTTTGGGGGTTGGCATGACACTTTAGGAGTTTGTTATTTTATTCTCCCTCTGACAAGAATTGTTTTTGACTTTCAAACTTCTAAAATTTTATGCTATTTTTACCTCTTTTTATATTAAAGTCTACATAAATACAAATAAAGATAGCATACACAACTTTTTAGACATACATTTGTATATATAAATTGTTGTTGCATTGTGAAAAGAGCCACATTGGTCTTGTTCTATGTATATGGATATATATTTCTGCCTATATGTATATTTTTAAATATGAAAGGGGGATTTCAACACACACACACACACACATATATATATGCGTATATGTATCTCTCTATGTTTCAGGGAATTCAATACCATTTCCCTTTTTGTCAATAATGTTTACAATAAGTGTGTCTTTCTTGCTCTAGGTTTTGGCTAGAGCCCGCAAGGCTTAATAGTGCCAATATAGTAGGGAGGAGACTGAGCATGTGTTTAGAGATTTTTCCTTCCACTGTCATATATTTATTTCTGGTTATATACATGGACACATAGATCCTCCAATGTGCTTGCCTATGTAAAGCATACTCTATTCTATCAATTCCATTTGACATTCTTTCCATAGCTCCCTTTTCAAGTTCCCGAATAGATCCCTTATTGACAATTCTTTACCAAGATGCCATGTACTTAAAATATTCCATTTTATTTCTTTCTGTTTAGAACAGATAGTTCCAACCTCTTTTATTGTATATCTATATTGTTTTGTTTATAATGTTGCACAAATATAATAGACATTCAACAAAATTAGTGTATTGTAAATTGTCTATTTGAAATTGTTTCATAGTCCAACAACTCGATCCAATGCAGCTTGTCTTTGTTAAACACCATAAATAGTGTATGTGTATGTGTGGATACACACACACACATGCATGTATATATATACCATGTCAACTATATGTGAAAATCGATGCTTCGAAACATAGATACATACACATATATATACATATATACATACATACATACATAAGATATATATATATATATATATATATATATATATATATATATATATATATATATATATATATATATATATATATATATATATATATATATATATATTGAAGAAAAATAGTCTAATTATATAAGTGTATAAGAGGTGTTGGAATAACAATTATTTGGTACTAAATATTACACACAAAAAGAAAAATTAGAAAGAAGGGTTTGGCAGTGGTTGAGCTGGTTGCCTTGATGTGCAGAAACATCATGGTAAGTGTTTGCTCATGTGAGGGTTAATACATCCTGTCATTGTTGTATGATGGAACATATAGCTACAAGGCAAGAAGCCTATGTAATAGTTGTAGGAGGTATTGGAATAACATTTAACAATCATGCGTAAATGACAGTTGCACGGGAACCTTTGGCCTACTTTCAATTTCTTTGGTTTGTGTATGTTTTCCTATCATCTTTCATTTACTTGTGACTCTTGTTTGTTTTCCTCACAACTCTTTTACAATTATCACGTGTAAATGACAGATGGACACAAACCTTTGTCCTATTTTCAATTTTTTTGGTCCATGTATGTTTTCTACCTCTCTTAAAGTTATATTGAATGTGGGTTTTCGATCATTTGTCATTTGGATGTGATCCTTACGTGTTTCCCTAACAACTATTTTACAATTTCCTCAAATAACAGGTGGTCAAAAACCCATTTCAAATAGAATTTTGACATATGGAGAATAGAAGGTGTAAACTATGGGTATGAACAAGTTTCTTATACAGAGCTTCTATTGTAATAAATGCGTATAGCACCAGTAACATATTAATACAAGACAAACAATCTATCTGAGAGTTGGGTTCTCAATTCTAAATTCAAGCTACACTATTTGGCACTACACACTATAGACAAATAGGTAAATTGTAAAAGAGCTATTACAAAAATACTTAAGAACCACATGAAAATAATAGATGACTGAAAATCAACTTTAAAATATGGAGCATAGAAGAGGAAAATTACGATAATGAACACTTAGTTATGGGGAACTGAAAAAAACAATATCATGAAGAACAATTTGTTATCGTGAACTTCAAACAGATGAGAAAAAAAGAATATCATGAAATATATTCATACAATTCCTATAACATGTTCCATCCAAAAAAAATAACCACAACAAAAATTTCAGAATTATAAAAATTGAAAAACAATCCTTCTTACAAGAACAATAGAATAATTTGTTATAGGGATCTTCAAATAGATGAGCCAAAAATAATATCATGAAACATATTGATACAAGAAAAACAATCTATGTAACAGTTGGCTTGTCAATTCTAAATTCATATTTTTTTTGCAATTCTTATTAACCAATCAGACACATTTACCAACATACTTTGTTCAAGAGGTAAGCTCCACATCATCATTAAAAATCCCAACCAAGTCTCCTTTATTTTTCTATAATATTTAGTGCCAAGTAATGTAGCTTGAATTCCCTATTAAATCTCTGGTGTTATAGCAATTTTGCACAGATTATTGCTACCCATTTCCTTTACAAATTATGTTTAATGTGGGTTTACTGCCAAAGAATGTAGTTCAAATTTTCAATTGACAGCTCAACTCTTACATACACTGCTTCTCTTGTATGAATATGTTTACTGTGGGTTTTCGATCATCTATCATTTACTTTTGATTCTTAAGAAATCTACGATAATGAAGAGTATACTATGGGGAACTGGAAAAAGAGTATCATGAAGAACAATTTGTTATGGGGAACTTGAAATAGAGGTGGAGGCACAATTTTTAAAATAATGTGCTCTCAAACCAACACCACAATGGCTCTTTCGATAATGCAACTTGATTAATATATTTTCTTGCACATTTCGGAGTATACTTTCCCTTACACACACACACACATATATGTATGTATACATATACAAAAAAAATACTACAATATTAGGGATCTTGTTTGAGAATACATGTTTTACACCAACTTTGTTATTGTCTGGTATATGATAAAGAACCATTGGATCTTTGATGGGCCTTACCTACATTTTTTTCTTGAGGGTTTGGCTAGAGCTTGTAAGGCTTCATGATGCCAATATGGTAGGGAGGAGAGAGAGTGCGGGTTTATTGCTTCCACCTTCCATCGTCGTCTATTTTTTGTTGCTTATATAAATGGACACAATTTTTTAACATGTACTTCTCTAGTAAAAACAAACTCTATTCTATCCATTGTATTTTTCATTCTTTCCTCGACTCTCTTTTCAACTTCCCTAATAGATTGCTTACACACAACTCTTTTCCAAGATGTCATGTATTCAAAATGTTCCATTTTATCTCTTTTTATTTACAACAGATAATGCTAACCTCTTTTACTCTATATCTATAATATTTACTTTATAATGTTGCACAAATACAATAGACATTCAAGAAAATTAGTGTGCTGTAAATTCTCTATTTCAAATTCCTTCATGCTCCAAAAACTTGATCCAATGCTTCTCGCCCTTGTTAAACACCAACAAAAATACATGTAAGTACATAACTTTTCCATTTTCAATAAATAGATCTGGTGAAGCAATTGTAAATATTATTAATTATTTTTTTAGTTTTAGATTGTCTATACTAATTTCTTAACTATATTCCTAATAGCTCTTTTACAATTCCCCTTTTTCCCTATAATATTTAGTCCCAAATAATGTAGCTTGAATCTTCAATTGACAAGCCAATTGTTAGGTACATTTCTTGTCTTGTATCAATTTGTTTAATGTGGGTTTCCAACCATTTATCACTTACATGTTATTCTTAAGTGTTTTTCTAATAATTGTTTTAGAATTTCTCTATTTTTGTTATTGTTTGATATATGATAAGAGTCCTTGATATTTTCCATGGACCTTACCTACCTTTCTTGCTTAGGGGTTTGGCTAGAGCCCACGAGGCTTCATGATGCCAATATGGCAGGGAGGAGAACAAGCGTGGGTTTAGTGCTTTTGGATTCTATCATCATATATTTCTTGTTGCTTATATACATGGACACACAAATGATCACATCCACTTGTCTACCAAAAACATATTCTATTCTATCCATTGTATTTGTCATTGTTTCCATAGCTCTCTTTTCAACTTCTTCAATAGATTACTTATACACAATTATTTACCAGTATCTCATGTATTCAAAATGTTCTATTTTATCTCTTTCCATTTACAACAAATAATGCTAACCTCTTTTATTCCATATCTAAATATTTTTCCTCTATAATGTTGCACAAATACAATAGACATTCAAGAAAATTAGTGTATTGTAAATTTTCCATTTCAAATTCTTTCATGGTCCAATAAGTTGATCCAATGTTGCTTGCTCTTGTTGAACACCACCAACAGTATATGTAAGTACAAAACTTTCCTATAATCAATAAATACATTTGGTGAACCAATTGTAAATATTATTATGTTTATTTCAAATTCTTTCATGGTCCAACAAGTTTATCCAATGCTTCTCACTCTTATTGAGCACCACCAATAGTACATGCAAGTACAAAACTTTCCTATTATCAATAAATAGATTTAGTGAACTAATTGTAAATATTATTAATTATTTCTCTTGCTTTCTTTGCAATGGAATGTAATTATGCCATGAATCTAGCTTTCTAGATAGACAAATGAGTGTAGTGAATGACATGCTATGTAATTCACAAACATGAAACTATTCTTTGTTGATGAGCATGTTTCTTTTGTAGGTGGAAATCTACATAATTGTAGTCATCGGATATGTTGTTCATTGGATAGATATTAGCAAAGCATATATTTCATTTAAAATCGCTGGGATGAAGAAAAAAAAGTAGCTATTTTGGCCTACAAAGAATATAGGGAAATGTTAGAAAACTCATGGAATTTGTCATGACTTTAAAATTCATGGAATTTTCTAAGAAATTATAAGTTGTGTTGTTTTCCATGGATTTTATAACACTTATGACTACATACTCTATAGGCCAAGAGTGCTTTGGTGTGCTTAAGTTAGATTTTCCACATATTGATTATTTCAATTGCATGTTGTGTGTATGTCTACTTCAACACGGGTGCTCCAAAAACTATTCCCATCACTCCCAACTATATAATGCTAGAATATCAATAAATAGATTCGGTGAAGCAATTGTAAATACCATTAATTATTTTTGGTTTCACATTGTCTTTATTGGTTTTGCATATATACTTACTTACTTTTAATGCTTCCTTTTTTTATTCCAATTGGTTGAGTAGAATATCTTTCTTGAAGTCAAATAAATCATTGTTTCCCCACAAAACAAGGCATACCTTTTAATTCAGTTATTCAAAAAATGCAAACTGTGTGTGTCGTGTCATCACATTCTTCTTCTTGTGAGGTTTGTTTATTTTTTTTCGTTCAAAGATGGTGTATTAGTATTCGATTGGACTATGCACATCTTTCCTCTCTAAGTGCTATTTTTTCTTATTCTATTTGATCATCCATTTATTATTATTTTTTAACTAAGTCCTTCTAATTTTGTTCATACACCAATTAGAGAACATCTTTTTACTACAATCAATCAATGAAAATATGATATTTTTTACTTTCAATTTCGTTGTAATGGACTAATTTTAAATCCTTTCTAATTGTGACCATTTTATTATACTACTACTAACCCATAAAATGCATGGATAATAATGCTTTATTTCCAAAATTATGGACTAACTACTATGTTTTAACTAAGTCCTAATTTTGTTCATACACCAATTATAGAACGTCTTTTTACTACAATCAATCAATGAAAATCTAATATTTTTTACTTTCAATTTCCTTGTAATGGACTAATTTTCAATCCTTTATACTTGTGACCATTTTATTATAGTACTACTAACCCATAAACCGCATGGATAATAATGCTTTTATTTCCAAAATTATGGACTAACTACTACATATAAAAAGTATTCATATATTAAAGATCTTTCTTTTTTGAAAAAGTCATTAGTGATGACCAACATAAATAATATTCAAATAATAAATAATCACAATAAATAACATGAAACTAATAAATTATTGTGTACCACATAAGCATTACAACAAATATGCCATACTTAAACTTATGAACTAACTTTTTTAAAGAATATTTTTTATTCAATATTACTAATTAAATTTTTTATTCAATAATAGTAATTAAAGGGATCACTAATAACTCTTTAAAAAATGAGAATTCTTTAATGTTCCATACTTTTTATAAATATTATTTAATCCACAACTTGAAGTTTCCCATGTATTAGTATGCATATCTATCTTAAGATAATTAAATAATAATCAATCAATTGATTGATTAACCTAGACAAAAACATCAAATATAGATGTGCATATAGGCCTAACAACTATTAAACTAAAATACATATAAAATTATATCATACCTTAAATTTTGGAGATAAATTATTATTAGTAACAAAGCTAATCATTTAAAAATTTAAATTGTATTTAATTTTCCAAATGTGATTTATTAAGAATTTTTTTATTAAAAAATCATTCTTGTAAGATTATTAACTAACAGTCACATGCACAGGCATGCAATGATCAACCGATAGGGGTCCACCACAAATGGTATTCAATGGGAAGTAAGAAACAATCTTTTTTTTCAAAATGCAATGTAAAATATAAAAAATCAGTAATATTTGCAATTGTTTGATTGAGTCGAGAAAGGGAAAGCATGCTAATAAGCCAATATGAAATAACATGAGGTTAGTTCATAGTAGGA
The DNA here is from genome assembly GCA_007258455.2 of Sequoia sempervirens. NCBI lineage: Eukaryota > Viridiplantae > Streptophyta > Pinopsida > Cupressales > Cupressaceae > Sequoia > Sequoia sempervirens. The sequence goes on along the minus strand of VDFB02379711.1, from coordinate 27,923,012 downwards.
GGTGAAACTTATGATTTTGGACTTTACCTAGGATAAAATAGGTGGAGTAGATCATAATGAAGAGAGATGTTGGAAAATTAATTTATACATTATTATGGATAATTAGATGGATAGATCAAGCATATTGATACATATGTATTAAAGTTAAAGCCAACCTATGTGTGCATTGAAAGATATCAATTTGAATCACCTAACTTGAACATATTATAAATCACTTAATTTTGGCGTAGAGATTATTTAATGTCTTCATTTAATTTGAGAATTTTAAACCTCATGTTATAGTCCACTTGTTCATTCTTATCTTACACGCAATGCATGCGAGATTAAGAACCATTTCAATGAAACGAAAAATTGATCTTTGCATCTCCACATCGAAATTTATTAGTTGAAAATTGATTATGAAAATGTAAAATAAAACCATAGGTCATGTTGAATGAATCTTATTATTTGCAATGTATCCATTAATTTTAATTTTAAGTAATTAATCATTAATAAATTTTTATTTATTAATATGTAATATTTAATAATTTAAGTTACAATAGTTATTTAAATACCTGATTTTGATATGTATTGGAACCTACCTAGACATGCAGGAAGAAAAGGGTTGAATGTATAACTTAATAAAATATAAATTTTTAAAACAAACCTTATTTATGCTTATAGCTATGGTCATTTTTAGGTACCAATTGTCCTACAGATGGGCTTCATAGCTCCTTGTCCATCTATGCTTGCATTAAGCCCAACATGATATTACTGCAAAGTAACATTTTATTTGAATCTATCAAAATATATGTCTCTAGTTAGATGTGTATGGAATGGAAAAATGACATTGCAAAACAACTTACAACAACAAAAGGAGGCCAAATGTTGTAGATTACAGAGCACAACACTTGTAAAACCCTCCAGTCTGCTATCTAACAAAGGTGGATGGTAAGATTTTTCAATAGTCTACTAGCAAAGCAGCACCATAGTGGCTTGTTTCACAATGCAACCACAACAATATACATCCTCACATTGAAATATTGAATATTGCATTCACTTCCTCCTGTGCCATCGTACAACAACGCTAGGATGCATTAACCCTCACGTGAGCAAATACTCACCATTTTGTTTCTGTGGATCGAGGCAACCAACTCCACCACTACCAACCCACATGGTCAAAAAATCCACCATAATTGTAAATAGGTCCACAAAATTTTGGTGTTAAGAAATTCTATTCATGACTAGGCTGGAGAAAATCCCAACAGAAATTTGAAACAATGGTGGTATGTTAATGATCGAATAGTTAAGAGGACGATTGGATTTTGTTTGTAATGCTCCTTATATCATATTAAAATATTATGTCTCCTTCATCCCTTATAATGATAATCGTTTGAGACTAATAGTTTGGTATCTTATATTAATTTTAATGTCTACCGTGATTATAATGTTTAAATTATTTTAATATTATAATATTAATTATAATATTATTCTACATAATTATGATAGCAACATTGAGATTGTCTATATTTTAATATTTTTTTGAACTTATTATTTGTATTTCAAGATGTTATAATTTAGGGGACATGACATGTGTCTCTTAGAAATTGACATTTTATAATCATATCATCTCCAAATTTTCTGGATGTTCTTGCATTCTTAGTAGTTCTTGATAATTGTTTGAAACCTTTGATGGGAATTCAACTTAAAAAGGAACCACAAACAACAAAGAATCCTAGAACTTAGACCCAACCCTTCAAAAAACTTCCTCAAAACAAGAGCTGCAGGGCAGCAAAGTTCCTGCCAAAGTGTGCAAGAATGGTTTTGTTCATGATTCTTGTGTATGCATTGATTTTTGAGGTATTGTGTTCTTGCCATTATTTAAAAATATCTTGTTTAGAGTTAGTCCTCTGCATTTGCAAGTTGTACAAGGTTTTCAAGTCCTACATTACAGTAGGAAACAAAATTAATACAAATAAATGTTTACTTCAAAAATAGAAAACATCCTTTTGCTTCAAAATTTGATCCAAAAAATACAAACATTATGCTCCTTGCATTTGTAAGTTGCACAAGGGTTTCAAGTCATGCATTACAGTATGAAACATGATTGATAAAAATAGATGTTTACTTCATAAATAACAAACTATTACAGTAAGCAAGAGTATGCCTCTCATTCATTATTACTAAAACCACTCCTATATGTTGTAAATCTATAAGAATACTCTGCTAATATGATAGAATGTTGGCCATGAGGCCTATCAATGAGTGTAACCGTATTCTTTAACTGGGCTAATAGATTTTTAAAATTGTATCAATTCTTACCATTCCTTTGAATTTTAGTCAAGTATCCCTTAGATGCCATGACTACACAATATGTACAAAATAGATTTTTTATTAGAGGATTTACAAACTTTTAAGTGAATGCAATTGGCAGATGTAAAACCAAATTCCACATTTTTTTCCCAGCATCTTTCCTACCCATGCTAACATGAAAGCTTTGGAAGAGGGTATGGTCAACATCAGAGGATAAACAAAGGGGATTGTTTGTCAAATGTTATAGTTGCAAGTGACTTGGTAGACATGTAATCCAAGTGTGGAAGTGATGTAGACCCAGAAGGCTCAAACACACTCAAAGTGACAACTAGCCTTCAAGAGGCATCTAACAAGATTAAAATGGCCTATAATTAGAGAAATTCAAACAATTCCTAAAGTTTGACAATAATCTGAAGCACAATTTCTCACTTTCACCCTTGTAACCTAGTAGTAGTGTAAACCTAATTTTTGGCCCTTAACTCCAACACTTTCCAAAACACCTAACAAACATATGATGGATTTAGATACCCATTTTAGAGTTGTAAAACATATCTCTTAACCAAGCACAAGTCCTTTGGACCAAACCCTTGAACTCCCGCGCTGACCTAATTAAGCTAATTAGGCCTAAATTCCAAAGTAACCTCCCTTTAAACCTATTACAAACACTTGAAACCTTGAGGTAGCATTTCCCATGCTCTCAAACCACTAAATCCACAAAAAATTTCCAGATTTCACACTTCTAACATAGCAAACCATAAAACCCTTGATTTCTTGCCAAACTAAGAGGGTTTATTCAAAGTCCCACTTGCACAACTTCCCTGACCTTGCCACCAACTCAAAAACTTGTATTTTGACCCCAATATGCTAAAAAGTTGGAAAAATTTCCCCACTCTCATTGATTTTTACAAACCCTAGACCCAAAGCTCCATTTTCATGTGTTTTCCTTAACAAAAAGCAATAGGATAGTAGGCTTATCTCTCTCATTCCTTCTCCACAACTATAATCATACATCCTACTTCCTATTTAGACTCCCTAGGGCCAATTACACTTGCTAAAGTGGTCACAGTCGGTGTATGGGCCCTTGAAACATGTTCTTAGTTACAAAACCCTCAAACAAGGTGTTCTCAGTCTGCTACAAGAAAAAAATGATTTCTTCTACAAATATTTATTATATTCCTTCAAATTTGATGAAAAATAATGCTAACTCAGGCCTCCACAAAATATGAAATATTACATAGCAATGTCAAGCTATACAGGTTCGTACAAGTCTACAAAATGTAAAAGAACTCAGAAAATGAACAAAGAAAATAGAGACTTCTTATTACTAGTCCTCCAAATATTCAATCAAACCTTACATGTGACGTTCCCAACCTTTTTAAAGGTTTCTCCACTTCAAAAACCAACCAACTGCCTCTCAAAAAAAATTTAAACTTCTAATGACTGTTGGAGGCCATAATGATACCCTTTACACACATTTTAACACACTTACAAATATATTGTAATCTTTGCACCCTATGATTCCTAAACCCACACAAATGGCTTGGAAATAGCCTCATTACATCAACAAAACTCCAATATTTCACACTCATATACAAATTCAGAAATTTTCCTTCAAAGGCTACAAAGACAACTTTTAGTGCAAGATTGAAATCTTCACTTTTTGATCACTAAACTCAAAAACTCATCCAACAACATACATAAGGGTCTTGATTGACCTTATTCCAGACAAAAAACACCAAAAAAACTTTCAATCCTCCCTAGAAATTCTATGATCAATACCTAATGCTCCAATTGTGAACAGAAGGTGTAGGTGCTCCTGCACCATACACCCCCCCCAAAAAGAATTCATGCCTCATGAATTGGGGTTGATACCACCATGCCCAGGCTTGAGTAAGACACCTCTGATCCATAGGCCATTTCCATTGACCCATGCATTTTTCTCCATGTTCCTCTATTCTTATACTCTTCCCTACATTCCTAGCTTTGTTTAGACTTGTTTGTGCCTCCATCTTTACATTAAGACCTTCCAATGGTATTTTACCTACTTCCATCAGTTTTCCTTTACCTCTACGTGCAAACAAATAAATGTTAGTATGCCTCATAACTACTTTCAACTTGATCTCATCTCAACAAGGGTGACTATCTCCAACTCTTTGTCCACACCGTTCTTGCAACTTTGTCATCAGTCCCTTGCTTCTATCAGACCTTTGTACTCTTGTACCCCCTAATTTGACAACCTTTGCATTTGTACCTTCACCTTTATGGCTTACCAAAGGACATACAATGGTCCCAATCATCACAACTTCTTGTTTACTTTCTAGCAAATCACATTTTACCTCTATTTTTTCCACCACATCTACTACCCCTGGATTTTCAATCTTAGGATAGTTAACAACATCAAAATGTCTGTGCTCCTTCATAAATTTTATAGGTCCCTTCTTTCCAAAAATAACAACCTTGGTTTTGTCTTTATCTCTTGTACTACCCTACAAAGGAGTTAGTTTAAAACTCTCATCATCCTTCCAAATTGTATTGGTGTTTTCCCAACCATCATACATGGACCTTCTATCAAATTTCCATGGCCTTCCCAAGAGAAAATGGAAACAATCCATTGGCAATATATCAGATAAAGAATCTATCCTTGTACTACCCAATCTATAAATTCGTATAGGCTTGTTCATTCACCACTAAGGTTTGACTATCATTCACCCAAGAAACTTTGTAGGGTGCTACATGAGGTATCTTTTCTAGATTTAGCTTATCTACCATCTCCCTAGATACCATATTATCTTGATAACCTAAATCAATAACAACTTGGCACACTTTACGTTTGCATTGGCATGAAGTTTTGAAGAGACTCCTTTGGTTCATGTCTTCCTCCTTAGGTGCTTGCAACAAGGTCCTTCTCATGATGAGTGCTTCTCCCACCTCTGGATCTGTAGGTCTACTTGAACTTTCACATTCTTGTTCTTGGATCAATTTTGTTCTTCTTTCACTCCTATCACCACTTGAAGTTGAACCTTGGTTTTGAGGACACTTGAAAGCTAGGTGTCCAAATTCATTGCACCTATAACACCTCCCTGAGAATTCATTGTAATCTCTCCTTTGTCTAAAGTTTGTCCTTCCACCTCTCCATCCTCCTCTTACTTCAGGTGTTTTCTCCTTGTTCTTAGCAACATCTTCAAACTCTTCCTTGGTCTACCTTGATGTTGAAGTGGTGGGCCTCTACCCCTAGAAGTGTTTCCTCCTCCTCTTGCTGCCTTCTCTTGTCTCCTCTGGACTTTTTCTTTTTCCCTCATTGCCATTTGAAAGCATTGTTCAACTAATTTAGGTGCCAACAAGCTGATCTCATCTTGAATGTTATACCTCAAGCCATTCAAGTACCTAGCAACCATTTCTTTCTCATCTTCTTCATGTTTAGTTCTTATGCTTAGCTTATAAAATTGTTCAGTATATGCTTGTACATCTAAATCCTTTTGTCTAAGATTTTGTAACCTCTTAAGCAACTGAACATTATAATCACAAGGAATAAATTTACCTTTTAGTTTGGTCTTCATCCTTTCCCAAGAAGTGATCTTGTTTTTTCCTTGTCTCTCCCTTTCCTCTTGCACAAAATTCCACCATATTTAAGCATGCCCTTTTAGTTTGGATTTAGCCTTCTTCACCTTGTGCTCTTCATCAATCTCTTCAGTCTCAAAGTAGCTCTCCAAAGCCCTTATCCAATCCAAGAGCTCTTCACTATCAAGTTTTCCTCCATACATAGGAACATCCATTTTTCCATGTCCATCTCTCTTCATAGCCTTCAAAATCTTCACCATTCTCACATAATCTAGATCCATCTCTTCCTCTTCACTGGAAGTTTCCTCTTCTTCAATTTCACTTTCATCATCTTCCACTCTTTTCTTTTCCTTCCAAGCAGCCATCTCTCTTTTCAAGGCTTCTATCTCCTTGTCATGGTTGTCAATATTCCTTGCAATATAATTCCCCTTAGGAAACATTTTCTCAATTCTACCTCTTCACCTACCTAAAAAACCAATTCAAAACACCAACACAAGATCTACTACTGTGCTTTGATACCACTCTGATGCAGACCCAGGGGGCTCAAACTCACTCAAAGTGACAACTTACCTTCAAGAGGCATCGAACAAGATTAAAATGGACTATTAGAGAAATTCAAATAATTTCCAAAGTTTGAAAATAATTTGAAGCACAATTTCTCACTTTCACCCTTGTAACCTAGTAACATTGCAAACCTAGTTTTTGGCCCTTAACTCCAATACTTTCCAAAAAAATTGACAAACATATGATGGATTTAGATACCCATTTCAGATTTGTACAACATATCTCTTAACTAGGCACAAGTCCTTTGGACTAAACCCTTGAAATCACCAATCCTACACTGACCTAATTAGGCTGATTAGGCCTAAATTCCAAAGCAACCTCCCTTTAAACCTATAACAGACACCTGAAACCTTGGGGCAGAATTTCCCATGCCCTCAAACCACTAAATCAACAAAGAGCTGCTAGATTTGACCCTTCTAACATAGCAAACCATAAAACACTTGATTTCTTGCCAAACCAAGAGGGTTTATTCAAAGTCCCACTTGCACAACTTCCTTGACCTTTCCACCATCTCAAACACTTTTATTTTGACCCCAATATGCTGAAAAGTTGAAAAAACTCCAATCTCATTGATTTTTACAAACCCTAGACCCCAAGCTCCATTTTCATGTGTTTTCCTTAACAAAAATCAATAGGATAGTAGGCTTATCTCTCTCATTCCTTCTCCACAACTCTAATCATACATCCTACTTCCTATTTAGACTCCCTAGGGCCCATTACAATTGCTACAGTGGTCACCGTCGATGTATGGGCCCTTAAAACATGTTCTTGGTTACAAAACCCTCAAATAGGGTGTTCATAGTCTGCTACAAGAAAACAGTGATTTATTCTACAAATATTTATTAAATTCTTTCAAACTTGATGCAAAACAATGTTAACATAGGCCTCCAAAAAATATGAAAGATTACATAGCAATGTTAGGCTCTACGGATCCGTATAGGTCTACAAAATGTAAAAGAACTCAGAAAATGAATAAAGAAAACAAACATTTCTTATTACCAGTCCTCCAAATCTTCAATCCAACATTACAAACAATGTTACAAGCCTTTTTAAAGGTTTCTCCACTTAAAAAACTGACCAAATTTCTCTCAATAGAATTTTAAACTTCTAATGACTGTTGGAGGCCATAATGATACCCTTTACACACATTTTAACAAACTTACAAATATATTGTAATCTTTGCACCCTATGAACCCTAAACCAACACAAATGGATTGGAAATAGCTTCATTACATCAACAAAACTCCAATCTTGTGCACTCATATGCAAATTCAGAAATTTACCTTCAAAGGCTACAAAGAAAACTTTTAGTGCAAGATTGAAATCTTCACTTTTTGATCACTAAACTCAAAAAATCATCCCACAACATACCTAAGGGTCTTGATTGACCTTATTCAAGACAAATAAACACCAAAAAAACTTTCAATCCTCCCTATACATTCTATGATCAATACCTAATGCCCCAATTATGAACATAAGGTGTAGGTGCTCTTGCACTAGGAAGCATAGTCAAGGAACGTGAATTGTTTGACCGAATGCCTCTAAGAGATGTATCCTCTTGAACTGTGATGATTGTTTCACGAGTAGAAACAAGAATATATATTCTTCTATTTTGTAAGTTTTCACAATATAATCTCTAGAAGTAGCCTAGTTAAAATAAATTTAGCAGATCTTGTAATTTTTCTTTTATGCTATGCACAAAGCATGGTATGATTTGAATATCTAAATTCTTTAAATAACTTGTGGTTCTACAAAAGACCTTTTTATTGTTCAAAAATAAAGAAAGCTATACAAAAGCAAGATCATGACTATTAAATTACATGATCAAAAGTTCTAGAAATCTAAACAACAAGGACATCCTAAAGAAATCACTCAAAATAGTTGACCTATATTGTAATTATATTCAACATAAGTAACTTTAATAGATGAAAGAGTTATTCTTATAAGTTATAGAGAAAATGAAAAGAACCATAAACTCTAAAATTCAAGGGAAAGCATAATGTATTTATCTATATTTTAACAAAGGAATAACTGAATAGAAAATAAGTAATTCATCCATGATAAAATGAAAAATTAAATCAATGAAATAAATCCTTATCCCATTATCATAATTAGTTCTCCTGAACTTTAATAAAAGTGTATGTAGACAAATGAACATAGGCAAGAAGATATTTTAAATAGATAAGATAAAATTCACTATAAACAGTGACAGTCGTAAAGACAAATAGGAAAGGTACATAAGCAAATCATGGAAGAAACCTGGAAAGCATCCCAAAGTAAGAGAGATGTAATTTGGATATAATATCAAGAAGAATTTCAAAATTGTAAGCATTTCTAAACTACCTTTATATATAGATGAAGAAGCCTTTTTTTGAATTACAAGTAGGTCATAACATGAGTAGTGAGAATTAATAAAATAGTCACAATCATGGATGAATTTTACTTTTATAAGATATGTAGGCCAAGTGAAGTATTTAGAATATATTCTACTTGCTCTTCCCGGCTCACAACCTAAAATTTTCCAAAGTTGAAACAAATAATGTAGGATAAAGTTGTATCATCTACTGGAAGAAGAATACCAAAATGAATATTAAATAATTAATGTCCACTAATGAGAAAAACATAATGGGACTAATAAAGAAGTTAGTATATTAAAGTAGGGTATAAGTAGATAGGACATCCCATTCCTCTCACAATCATTATTTGAGGAATGTAAACTTAACATCCAGTGCTTATTGAAGATGTATATGGCCCAAAAATATCTCTGGGTAAAACATATAAAGGTACAATGTGATGAATTACATATATCTAAACATTCTTTAGCTAGGAGAAATGGTCCTCGTTAATTACTCATCACATGCATGGGCTGGATAGGAGAAATGGTGCTCTTTAATTATCCATTGCATGCATGGGTTGGATAGTGACATTTGCATTGAGACCTGCAACAGTGATTCCACCGTATCTTAGGAAAAAAACAAGTTATTAATGTTGCCTAGAACTGTAAGATTGAATTGAATGCGGAAAAAAATAAAAAGAAGGAAGGAAATAATAAGGGTTCTTATACCCTTGAGAACATTAATTGGGAGTAAACCTAGGCTCACTAGATTGCTTCTAGTTTGGTAACCAGTGTGTACACCCTAATGAAGAGGTGTTCCACATCTGAGATTTGAACTAAAGCATCCTTATAAGCATGGGGTACTATTTGAGATCTATATATTCACAATTGAATGAAAAAAATAAAATGTTTTAAGCAGGGAAAAAATGCAAACCCTGCCACACTATCATGTCTTCTTGTTGTCTCAAGGCTGACCTAACTAGTCAAGACTACCATTGTAACAACTAAATAGGATCATTCTTAGGGCATGCCTTCTACACAACTTGGCTATGGGTTACAAACTCCATTAGTTAAGATGAAACTTTCATCTTCAACAATCTCAGGTTCAATTTCAAAGGAAAAATACAACAAAACCATAATTCAAGATTCAAGATTCTATCCATGGCTCCATGGGCAATGGAAATAGACTAGAGAAAATTATAATCTTTCCTCCTAGACGTGTGTACAAAATGTGAAAGCATAGACCAGGCACATGAATTATTTAACAAAATTCGTCAAAGAGATGTGGCCTCAAGGACTATAATGATTGTAGGAAATGCATTAAATGTACTCATTGAAAAGTCCTTAGAAACTTTCAAGCTAAAGCAATTAGCAGGTGTAAAGAAAGATTCAACAAACCTTTGCAAAAAGCATTGATTTCTTCATTTGTAGTTTTTGTTATGAACCTTCAACTAGAAACAATTTTCAAATAAGACCAGTTTTTCCAAAAACCACAATGCTTGAAAATCACTAGTTAATATTAAACTACAGGTAAAAACTTTGCATTAACTTAATTTGATTAAAATTAAATTAAAAAGGCCATTAAAAGAAAGAAACACAAGGAAAGTATTTATTATTTATCTGGAATATCTACATAGGAGGGCCATATTACACATTTTTACTCACTTATATTCTTGGAAGTAAGAAGTGACCTGAGTTGTTGATATAGGGGCTGCTCTACGATGATCAGCAAAAAATTGTTTCAGGAGGAGCAACTCGAACACGAAATACAAGTTTTTGGTTGCACGTGCGAATTTCCAAAGTAAATGTGCTTTGAATAGTCTTGGTAACAGTCGTATATATCCATAAACTTGCTGAGACATAAATAGATTATTCATAAACATCACATTTGAAGCTTGTTAAATCATCCCAAACATAAAACAACTCTTTACAATTACATTAAAAGGCTTGTATAGCTTAATGTGTTCCAAATATATGTACAATTATTTATGATTTGATGTATGTGCATGCCCTGTTTCAATGGTTCAGTTTTTCCATAGACTACAATTACATGAGAAATTTTTGTAGAGGTTGGATTTACACATGCCAATTGCATTTTCCTAATATTTTCCAAATGATTTTCTATAAAAACACACTCAGTAATACCAATGTGTTAGCCTATACAACAAATCACTACCATCTACAAATTTGGTCACATTTGGCCAAACACAATTCACGAGTGTCAAGTCAATCTCCAATGTCCTTATCTTTCTATAGCATGTAATTTTTCTTTGGAACAAGTAGAGCTTTGGAACAATGTTTGGACATACATTGCAGCATAGTCAAAACTACAAAACACTCAACAATTGTTTTAAAAATCTATTTTGGTGAATATTTATATGTCAAATTAGATTAAGAACAATGTATACATGTCATAAAACACAAACCATGTAGCTATTTCTCACATTCCCTATAGATAATAACCATGAGAAAACATCCTATAAAAGTGATGAAAAAATTAAAATTGTAAATCATTACATTGTTTACCTATAATATTTTTCCTTTGGGATACAAGGTTTCAAAAAAAAAAAGAGCCCCTATAATGTGTGGCATTGCATGAATCCAATGTAACAAAAAGGTACCAGCTAACCACTAGATTGTTGCATGTCATTTAGGCACATGAAATGCTTATAAATCATTTACTAGACATAAAATCCTATTGGTTTTCTAATAATGTGTCAATACTATGTCAATGTTGATTACTACATGCTTTATGATGGTGTAAATACTTGCAGTGTTGTTTAATGATAAATGCTTAGCGCTTTAAACAATCTAGTCAACTTAGATATGCACCTATAACAAAATTAGCAAATCTTAGTTGACACTTCTCACACTACAAGTAAGGAATAATAAAATCTTTCAATATGGTTATTTACCTATAGGCTTGGATTTCCAGGATCAATCCCATGGTGCAAAAAAGCTTTGCTACCAATGGAAACAAGTTATAGAAGAAAGTTTGCCATAACTAGCACAAGTTCAATTACAAGTTTCTCAAACAAGTTATAGAAGAAAGTTTACCACACCAAAATATTATAGAGATTATTTTGTAACAAAATTTGAAACATAAATTAACATTAGATTTGTACTTTGATAACCATCCATTGCAGACATAGGACTAGAGGATTCACTACTACAACCCATTTACAACATTGTCTGCTTAATGTATAATAAAAGTGCAGACAACATATGATATGGTACATTAAAGAAAAAAAACCCCCAAGCCCCATCTCAACATCTTATCTCTCAATCACCTTTAATGCCAGAGCAACAACTGATGTATTGAAATATACTAACTACATCCATCATGGTATAAATTCTGAAAACCTATCTTGATTATTTTAGGCAAAGGAATTAGCTTTTCTGGGTTTTTTTTCTCATTTCTACAACAATTTTTTTCTAGATTTTTCCTAAACCATAGACCATTTTTTCCCTAATCCTAAAACAATTTTTCCTTGACTAATTGAAAATATCTTTATCTATTCATTTGCTGATTTACTCCCAAGAAATATTTTTGCTACTATGGTTCATGTTGCTAAGATAACTATTAGTTATAGTTGAACAGATGTGCAGCCTAAGTTGGTCAGTTGGATAAATTTAATTTTCAAAGACAATTCTATACAAGAATCATTTTGTTGTCCAATTAGCAGATACAAAGAAACAAAATATTTTCACACAAACATATATCCTAGTAACTTTTTTGTAAACACCTTGATGATATAGAACATACATGTATAATTAAATATTTTAGTATTTACCATATTCATCGATAGGAGCATCATAATCATAACTTGTAGCAATGAAGGAACCTAATGTTGTGCAACCATATTTTGTTCCACCATGATACTATAAACATAGAAACATGGTGTGGGTGATCCCACAATAGTGGTTTACAATTTTTGGCCAAACTGGACACTGATATTTTTTTTTTTAACACAATCTCCACATTCGGGCACCTATAGCGATTAAACCGTAAGGAATTTGAAGATGATGAAAACTAGAGTCTTGTTATATTTTTTCTGTAGATTCTAAAAAATTTTTTTGGAATCAAATTGCACTTTTTCCATCTCCCACAAAAATTGGTTTTTTCAAAAATAACATTTTTAAAAGTGCGGTAGCATAAATTTTTTCCATGAAGGATAAAATTCAATTTTTCAAATTTAGATTTCTAACTCCGATATCTAGTGCTTCCACTTAGTTAGATAGTTTTTTATTGAATATTTTTCTTTAATCAAGTTTCAAAGTCAATCAAATGACAATTCGACATAACGCGACCGTGATAATGCATAACTTTTATATATATTGAAATTCTTTTTTTTTTGTTGGATCAAGGACTTCAATATCTAGTGCACTCATATATTTTAATTTTTTTTTTTATAATCTTCTATTTTTCCACTTGTGCAGAAGAGAGTTTTGTTTTTTTGAAAAACCTATATTTAATAAAACTTAAAAATAGATAGATAATAAAACCAAAACATACTAAAATTATATTCATTGGATAGCTCGTTAAGGCTAATGATTCCAAGTTTGGTTTCTAAATATTCCCCCATTTTCATCCTCAACCTAAGCTTGAAAGCGTAAAATTTTAGGTTTTTTGCACAAATTAAAAATTAGGGGGGGTTCACTAGAACCAGGGGGGTTCTAGCGAACCCCCAAGGGTTCTAGCGAACCAGGGTTCATTCGAACCCCCACTAATATGCATTTTCCCTTTATTTTTTGGGCGAGAAATGTGGGCCCAATAATTAATGGGTTCGCTCGAACCCTAGTTCGGTCGAACCCCTTTACGGTTCGGTCAAACATGTAGGTTCATGCAAACCCCTAAAACCAAGTTTTTTGCCATGGGGTCATTTTTTCTCAATTTTCCTTCCTCCATCAAATTGTAAACCACTATTATGGCTTCACCCGTGTGTATGTTATTTTTGTCCTTGGGTACCTTCCATGTTTGCAATATATTATTTTCAATAGAATATATCAATATTTTGATCGAAGTAAGAATTAAAGCCATAGTATTAAAGCATATAAATTCACTATATGACATAATTATACCATATCATAATTCTAAAATGTGTCCCCCCTTTGGTAGAATTGTGCAACAGTAAAAGAAAGGTCCTCTGTAGGCCTATAAGGAACACGACCCCCAAATGATAAAAACCTGCCAATAAATTGACAAATAAATATGTATACAATATATTTTAGGAGTTTGAATACCAACAAGATGACATTGAATATATATATGCCTCAAAATTGGCTAAGTCAAATAAAAATGTGTGCACATAAGGCAACTATAAATAGATTTCCTACAAAACCTTGAAATAATCTACACTTTCTTGATTCATTTCCCCTAAAAATGTAGGTACTAACAAGATAAGGATGCTACTGACCACTCCAGTCTTTTGTCCACATTGTGGGATTTCTTGGAGAATTTGGAGCAAACACATCAAAGTGGAGCCAATTACAATTGTTGATCTGCATATGCAAAAGCTCAAGGATAAAAACATTATTTAGTTTCTAATGCAATGCTCACAGAGAACTCTGTGGTAGAACATTTTTTAGTACTTTGCCCCAAATTTTTCAAATTTCCTTATTTCAAAAGTTCTATGATTTATAGAAACAACAAAACAACACAAATCATGTTGTACCTTCCATTAAAAAGATGAGAGTTTTTATAATATTGCATCTAATCATCCATTGTATCTAACATCAAATTGCAAGTAACTAGATTTGATTAAGTTTTGTCTTATTTGTCCATATAAGACATTGCTAAGAGATATATAGCATAGCATATATACACATTTTAAGATCAGAAAGCTAGTGAATACCTATGCAAAGTTTTCCTATGGTTTTTAAGGTTTCACACTACCATAGCAACGGTTTTGTGCCCTGCATTTTCAATAATTTATAATTTTCTTATTTAAATTTTCTACTGCATTGAGAAAAAATATATATATTTAAAAAAATAAAAAATAGAGGAAGGATACATTGATCATGCATACCTTGTACCATTATGATGCAAGAGCATCTATTCACAACATCAATTCATTAGGGAACTTCTGTCCCAAACACTTTTTGGAGAAGATCAAATTGAACAAGCAACTTGGATTAACAAATCTTTTCATCAATTTCACTTAAATTTCCATTCTTAACAACTTGATTCCTAAGGAATAAGACAACGAAATATACATTCTTTCTTTAAAGCATTGAAATACTTAATATTTTAATTGAAACGACCCAAGATCATGTTCACACTACACTGTACTTAATAAATCCTCTACTTT
Organism: Sequoia sempervirens; assembly: GCA_007258455.2. Classification (NCBI taxonomy): domain Eukaryota; kingdom Viridiplantae; phylum Streptophyta; class Pinopsida; order Cupressales; family Cupressaceae; genus Sequoia; species Sequoia sempervirens. Next base: position 27,907,952 of record VDFB02379711.1, on the reverse strand, counting down.
TAGCAGCCAAAACTTCATTTTCCACACTAGAATCATATTACCAAATCTTCAAAACAACAAATTACACCTTCTAAACTTTTCCAAGGCATAATATCAACCAAGGAATGTTAATCAACATGTTCTTTGTTAGAAATAAACTAGACATACTGCCCCATAACTTTGTTCTGTTAGTATTTCAAATTCATGCATTGGGACCACCATGGTTCCACATTAAATCCAAGCGCCCAAACAACATATTATTCTTTCTTAATTTTGTCCTAGCATTTAAGAATCCTTCACAATAATAATTAGACATCCTTCTTTCAAAACCAAATACACAAATCACTGCTAAAACAAACTTCCATTCTCATACATTCAAGGCACTAATTATCAAATAGGTCTTCATACCCTAAATCGGGTGAAACTTGCAAACCCCACTTGTTTTTCCAAAACCAACTACACCTTCAGAGGCCCATTATTGTTACCATTAACACATCAAAAGCTTTTAGTAGCTTGTTGTAAAGAAATTACCAAATTCTTAAACTGTATGCTAGAAAAGGCTACAAAATTAGGCCTAAATTACAAATGAAGTAGCCTTTATTCACCACCTACTTTCCAAATAACCTCAAACAGTCCATTAAGACATCTCAAAACTCATGATTTAACAACTTTTAGGAAAGGAAAATCTCATATTATCACTGTTCACCCAAAACCCTACTTTATGCACAATTTGAACTATGGAAATAAGGGTTTGTTGTAAATAACCTCTACAAACCTCAAACCTCATCGAAAAAGATCCCACCATGCTAAGATATATCTTCAAAAACCAATTGAACTATCTCATACTCCTTTCTATCCTTATTTCCTCATGTCACCACTTGGAGGCATCATTTACATGCATGGGAATTCTAAAAATTTACAAAGCAACAACCATATTCTTGCAATTTTACCTTCCACAGTCCTGCCATCAAACACATATACTAAACACACAAAAATAAACTTTATTCAATCAATCCCATTGATCAACTACTCCTACATCGATACAATGGAGGATTTATTCTTTAAAGGACTCTCAAACCCTGATTTTGAGGGTTTACTACATTCTTGTTTTTCAAAACCTCGTAAACTGAATAAGCCTCTTCAAAACACTTCTTTAATGATGGTTTATTCACTTCTCTATAAAAAAAAAACTTATAACTTCTAGATCTTAGCACAGTTCGTACAAAGATTGGTAAAATAAGAAAAAACACAAGAAATTGCAAAATAGGGTCTTTATTTCAAAATTTGATTACAAGAATAAAAAGTTGATCTCTTCCATGCCTTTTCCATGTCTTTTAAAGGCTCTACAACTTCCTCCATCGAATAAAACTACCCAAACTACCTCATGACCTTTGGTATTCTATATTTTCTTGCTCATTGCATCTTTTACACTATTGATAATTTTTAGCAATTTTATAATTTTTTTTGCTTTTTTTCCAACTTAGGGACCTCGTAAATACATTGAATATGACCTCTTACAAAGATTTACATGTTTTTACATTGCTTTACAATTAAAATTCAATTTTTTTCTTTTGAAGGCCTTCATGGAATAGGGTGCTCCTGCACCATACAACCAACCAACAAAATTTTCCAAGTCCTTTGGAAACATATTGCTTCAACCTTGTTTGTACCTGCAAAAAAAATTCAAATCTGCCTTGGACTTCTTTACTTTTTGCATCTTGGTTCCATTGTTTATCATCATCATCTTCCCTTTGTCTTTTCCATCTATCTTCATCTTCTTTGTCTTCTTTTACCTCTTCTCTTTCTGTCATCAGGTTCACAATCTCTTTTCTCTTTCAAAAGCACAGAGTACTTCCCTTTTTCATCTTTCCACTAAATTTTTCTCAACCAAGGACACATGATTGTCCTTGAACACTTTCCTCTTTCTCTCACAGTTCATCCTTTACCTTCTATGACCAACTTGTCTTCATCTTTTCATCTTCTCAACTACTCACATCAGAGAAGTATCCTTCAACATAGTTGCAACCTCAAGTGCTTATTCAGACAACTATCCATCTAGTTCTTACTGCATCACAACACAACACAAATCAACAACTTCCTTGCCTCACCTAGGTGTATCCATTTTCTCTCCCTATTCTTTTGGAAACCATCAACTAGGTTCTTTCTTAACTTGCACAAAATCACAACTTCTCTCTACAACTTAGATGGATCAAGCACTTGCAACCAACCAACAAAAACTCAACAACCACCTTTAGCAACAACATCAACAAACCATCAGAATCTTACTCGCTCTAATACCAATTGATGCAAGAGAATCTATTCACAACATCAATTCATTAGGGAAATTTTGTCCCAAAAACTTTTTGGAGAAGATCAAATTGAACAAGCAACTTGTATTCACAAATATTTTCATCAATTTCACTTAACTTTTCATTCTTGACAACTTGATTCCCAAGGCACAAGACAACCAAATGTACATTCTTTCTTTAAAGCACTGAAATCCTCAATATTTTAATTGAAACAACCCAAGATCATTTTCACACTACACTGTTCTTAATAGATCCTTTACTTTTAGCATCCAAAACTTCATTTTCCACATTGGAATCGTATTACCAAATCTTCAAAACAAAAAATTACACCTTCTAAACTTTTCCAAGGCATAATATCAACCAAGGCACCTTAATCAACATGTTCTTTGTTATAAATAAACTAGACATACTGCCCCATAACTCTGTTATGTTAGTATTTCAAATTCATGCATTGGAACCACCATGGTTCCACATTATCCAAGCACCCAAACAACATATTATGCTTTCTTCATTTTTTCCTAGCATTTAAGCATCCTTGAAAATAATAATTAGACAACCTTCTTTCAAAACCAAATAAACAAATCACTACTAAAACATACTTCCATTCTCATACATTCAAGGCACTAATTATCAAATAGGTCTTCATACCCTAAATTGGGTGAAACTTGCAAACCCCACTTATTTTTCCAAAACCAACTACACCTTCAAAGGCCAATTATTGCTACCATTAACACATCAAAATTTTTCAGTAGCTTTCTTTAAAGAAATTACCAAATTCTTAAACTGTACACTAGAAAAGGCTACAAAATTAGGCCTAAATTACAAATGAAGTAGCCTTTATTCACCACCTACTTGCTAAATAACCTCAAATAGTCCTTTAAGCCATCTCAAAACTCAAGATTTAACAACTTTTAGGAAAGGAAAAGCTTAGATTATCACCGTTCATCCAAAACCCTACTTTATGCACAATTTGAACTATGGAAACAACAATTTGTTGTAAATAATCTCTACAAACCTCAAAAATCATTGAAAAGGCTCCCACCATGCTAAGATATATCTAAAAAAACCAATTTCACTATCTCCTACTCCTTTCTATCCTTATTTCCTCATGTCACCACTTGGAGGCATCATTTACATGCATGGGAATTCTAAAAATTTACAAAGCAACAACCATATTCTTGCAATTTTACCTTCCACAGTCTTGCCATCACACACATACATGAAACACACAAAAATAAAATTTATTCAATTCATCCCATCGATCAACTACTCCTACATCGATGGGATGGAGGATTTATTCTTTAAAGGACTCTCAAACCTTGATTTTGAGGGTTTACTACATTCTTGATTTTCAAAACCTCCTAAACTGAATAAGCCTCTCCAAAACACTTCTAAATGATGGTTTATTCACTTCTCTATAAAAACAACAAAATTTATAACTTCTAGATCTTAACACAGTTCCTACAAAGACTGGTAAAATAAGAAAAAACACATGAAATTGTAGAACAAGGTCTTTATTTCAAAATTTGATTACAAGAATACAAATTTGATCTCTTCCACACCTTTTCCATTCCTTTTAAAGGCTCTAAAACTTCCTCCATCAAATAAAACTACCCAAACTGCCTCATGACCTTTGGTATTTCCGATTTTCTTACTTCTTGCATCTTTTACACTATTGACAATTTTTAGCAATTTTACAATATTTTTGCATTTTTTTCCAACTTAGGGACCTCCTAAATACATTGAATATGACCTCTTACAAATACTTACATGTTTTTACATTTCTTTACAATTAAAATGAAAATTTTTCCATTTGAAGACCTTCATTGAACATGGTGCTCCTACACCACATTATTAAGATCTGTAAATCTGTGCAAAAAGATTGGGGTAAAAATTCCTGCATCTTTTCCCTAATATTACCATTATCTGCTCTTGCTCATCTCAAATAAATACACAAGATAAAACCCCAATAAATCCTCAAGCTCTGGTACCAAAACAAACATAATTAAAATCCCCAACAAGGTTGTGTCGATCTTAGAACTAAAAAACTATATATGTAGAGTGTTGGGATGGAAATATTAACATTCTACAGTATGAAACAAAAATAGAGAGAAATTTCCAAAATCTCATGGGCATGTCTTGTGTCTATTACAATTTTTCATGTAGAGTGCAACATTTCAAATCCGACAAAAATTATGATATAACAAAAACTTATTCTTTCAAATTAAAAGAAAATCACAAGATCATAATCACATGGGCGAAACATTGCATCTATCGTTGCCAACATCGCATCCCACAACACTCATTTTCAGCCCTTAATGCAACAACCCCTCAAAACCTTAACCTAAAAAACTCACCAACATCTAAACACTGACCTAAAGCAAACTACGATTCACAAGAACTCCAATTTATCACTATCATATTAAAAAAGAAAGAATCCAAATGCTGGCCAATGAAGCTATTTCATTGCACCCTATAAATCAACAATATCACATTTAACAACAATAAAAATAGTAATTTACGAAACCATAGGTTTCATAATCGAGAGAAAAATGACTTACAAAACCATAGGTTCAAAATTGGGTTGAAAACTCTTCAAGGCTCCTTGCACTGCCATCTGCAATTCAAACACCCAAAATCGGGCTGAAAAATCTTCAGGACTCCTCACACTACCATCTGCAATACAAACACCCACAATAAGATTTAATCAACTCATAAAAATTTAAAAACAAATTATTATTCAAAGAGTTAAATTATTTAGCACTGCTTGTTCATGGTGATAATTGATCCTTGGACTTCAAACAAGAACATTGTTTACCTGAAGGATTGTTTTAACTCTTTGACACAACAAGCTCACTTCACAATGCAACAACAAAAATATATATCCTCACACTACAACATTGAATATTGCATTTACTTCATCTCGTGCCATCGTACAACACCAGGATGCATAACCTCACGCGAGCAGCTACTTACCATTTTATTTTCATGGATCGAGGCAACCAACTGCACCACCGCCAACCCACGTGGTCAACAAACTTCATCGTGAAAAAAATTTGGTGCCAAAAAATCCTATTCACGGCTAGGCCAGGACAAAAATCCCGGTGGAGACTTCAAACAAATAGCCTATTGGCTAATTAAAATCATTTTAAAAAAAATACTGTTATTAAAATTATTAAATATTCCATATTAATAAGAATTTTTTTATTGATGTTTAATTGTTTGAGATTGCAATTAATGGATACATTGCAAATAATCAACATGACCTACGATTTTATTTCACATTTTCATAATCAATTTCCAACAAAAAAATATTGATGTGGAAACACAAAGACCAATTTTCCATTTTATGCAAATGATTCTTAATCTCCCATGCATTGCATTATCTTAAGATAATTAAATAGTAATCAATCAATTCACTGATTAACCTAGACAAAAACATCAAAGAACAATTTCTTGTTTTATGCAAATGGTTCTTAATCTCCCAGGTATTGCCTTATCTTAAGATAATTAAATAATAATTAATCAATTGATTGATAAACCTAGACAAAAACATCAAATATAGATGTAAATCTAGGCCTAACAACTATTAAACTAAAATACATCTAAAATTATATCATACCTTAAATTTTGGAGAGAAATTAGGGTATGTGCAGGATCATCATGGAAAAAACAGGCCCTTAAGTGGCAAAATATTCAAAAAAATCAGAGTTAGGCAACTTGATGTAAAAATTTGAATAATTTATCTATATTATTTCAAAAATATGTAAGAATAGAATTTGTGGCAAATTGAATGTAGTTTCTAAACTACTAGGTTTATTTAAAAAAATATGTATTTGGTGAAAATTTGAAATTTCAATGGAGTAGAACTTAAATTTCAAGGAAAATATAAGAAGTAGGTGTCTGTTTGACCACCCTAACCACAATAAAATGATAATATTTTTTTATAATATTTTAGATATAAGTAGAGGACTTATGTCCTAATGTGATGCATATTTTGTTGTAATTTTTTTCCAAGTAAATAATTAATTATGAATTTTTTATCACAACTTTCAAAAAATATAAAAACTCGTATGTCTGACCACCTTAACTTGGTCAAAACTTCATGAAATTCATTTTTTTTTTTTTTAATCATATAGTATGTGAAGCATAGAATGTGACACATGTTTCAAATTCAAAAAATGTGATACCATTTGAAAGTTATAGATGTTTTTCAATCAACCTATCAATCAAGACTTTAGTTGTAATTCAAATGGAAAATGAATAATAATTATTTATTAAATTCAAAATAAAGCATAATTTATATTGGTGGAATGCTGAAAATCTCCTTTAAAACCCCTTTTCATTTCATAAATTTTTAAAAAAATTCAGCCACATACCCTACACATACCCATCATATCGCCACTTTTTGGCCCATCATGATCCTGCACATACCCATTATTATCATTAACAAAACTAGTTATTCAAAAATTTAAATTGTATTTAATTTTCCAAGTGTAATTTATTAAGAATTTTTTTATTAAAAAATCATTCTCCTAAGGTTATTAATTAAAATCATTTAAAAAGAATTATTGTAATTAAAATTATTGATAATTAATTGCTTGAGATTGTTGTATACACATAAAATCGGTCAAGACAATTAATTAATTAAATACAAGTTACTTAATTCATGCATCCTTTAATTAGGCTACTTATAAATAAATTCCAAATTTATTTATATAGTTCATACTCTTCTAATTCTTCAATCTAAAATCACATTTCTCTATTTTAATTAAATAAACAAATTCACATAGTTTGTTTTATTTAATTAATAATCTTTTCACTAAATTTAAATTTAAGCACGTCTCCAACTTTTCCTCTTGCCACCTCATCAAATGTCACATGGATTTAAATATGTCTAATATTTAAATTCCTAATTTGACTTTAGCCACATGTTGGACACTTGGCAATCTCACAAATTTTATTCTCTCATACATTTGGCATGTTGCCTTTGGTCAAGGGAACATCCTCCATGATTCTTCCATCTCCACTGTTCATCTCTCATGTTTAAATATGGACCGTTGATTGTTGTCACATCACAAGATGCTTTGGAAATCCTATAAATACAACCTCTTGCTACAACATTTTGCAATCCCATCTTTTGAGTAAACTTATTATATTAGAGCATTGGAGCATTTAGAATATTTTAGCATTTAGAAATTTGCATTATAGTGTCATTTTTAACTTAGAGTCATGTCTTAGTTTAGCATTTGCATTTCCATTATCATCTTAGATTTTATACAACATTTGCATCATAATTTCTAGCATCATTATCTATTGTCATATCACCATTATCATTTGCTGATAAATCATGTAGGAACTAGATTCTTGCATTTTGAACATCTCATTTCTCAAGTTGTCATTCTAACAATCATAGTGCACACACAAAATCTAAGAGCTAATATGATTTAATGAATCCTTGAGAATATAGAGCAATGGAACGATTTTAGAGATTTGTTTTCTTTTAATTTGGTTAATTCTATGATTCAAATCTTTAATGTAATATGTTTCATTGAGTTTGTGTGTTTGATTATTGATTTACTAACCCCTACAATTCACACATACACATAATTGGTGCCCACAGTGGTGCATAACCCCATTTTTAACGTTTTCTGGAAAAGTTATTTCGTAGATTTTGGAGGTGAACTTCTTTTAGTGCAATCGTGAGTTCTTTTGGCACATCGGATTCCTGTTATGGCACATACAAAAAGTCATTTAGCGCATCAAATGACAATTACGGTGCATTCAAAAAGTCTTCTAGCGCATCGAATAATTGTTATGGTGCATCCATAACATCTTTTGATGCATCTGTCTCATACGTTGGTGCATATAGGGAGTCTCTTAACACATTGGTGAAATCTTTTAGCGCATTGAGTAGTTTTTTTAGTGCATTGAAAGGATATTTTAGTGCATATGATGGTTGCTTTAGCGCATTTGTTTAATATTGCAAAATTTTAAAATACTAAGAACTAATTGAGCTTTTTGCTTGCAGGTTCTTTTATTCACTCGTCAAAGACAATCTTATGCAACTATTGATGATGTATGTAGGGGCTGGAGTTGTTTTAATGTTTTCTTTTGATTAAATTAGGAACCTAGTTTAATTAGAAGGTTAAAGAACCCCTTTGTCTTTCGTGCTTGAAGTGATAGGCCTATGCTCTCCCCTTAACTGGGTGACCAAAATGTTAGACTCACTATTTTATGCTTTGTTAACACCTTTAGAAGGCCTACCATAGTGGGAAAAAGTACTCACCCTATGGGAATGACCTAAGTGGGAACAACTAAAGCCAAGTTTTCCAACCCACTATAATCAAAAGTGAATTCAAGGGAAGTCCACAATTCAACGGTATTGCACTTTGATAACCATCCCCAAAGCCTTTTTTCTAAAGGTTGGGAGGTCTCTTGAGGAATTTATCATTTTCATCACCGAACATAAACCCTTACTATGAACCATAGTGTAGAAGCCAACCGAGTCAGTTTCTGAACACTTTCTATATCACAGTGCAAGGGGAGGGAAGAATTTTCCCCCAAGATACTAACAATATAACCATCAAGGATTACTGGCCAAAAATAGAGGATTCAGCTTTGGTTAAGACCCAAGAAAGGAAAAAGCATGGGAGCCCTCTAGGGGGTGGCAAGGCTGTGTGAGTTGACATGGTTCTAAGATGTGGGTTGTGGTAATTGACCCTTGAGAATAGAAAAGTGCTTGTATTTTCTTCTCTTGTGCTATACCTATGGAAATTGAAGGAATCAAATGAGATTCTTGAATACACACTCAATGTTTAGTTCCTAGGTGGAAACAATTGTTTGACAACTCGCTGCCATGTTTGAAGTCATAATTCAAGAAAATTGTCCATTTAAACACTTAATTCTTGTAATTTACAAACTGGAAACCAAGGAAAATTCATTGTTCATCATATTACACCTTGGAAACACTCAAATTCAAAGCAAAGGAATGAGACAAACTATCAAAAACACTAAAAACTTCTAGTTTAGCACATCCAGTCACTATTCTGGCGCATCCATTGCTTTGTCTAGTGCATCACTATCTTTTTACAGTGCATACATACTCTATTTTGGTGCATCCCTGGCTTTTTCTGGCACATATGTTCCATATTTTAGCACATCCAAACACATTTTTAGCGCATCCATTTCAAGAATACCCAGTTGAAACCACACTTAGCAGGGTTAGTCTAGCACATTGTTGGCCTTTTCTAGTGCATCTAGTTTATTTTCTAGTGCATATTAGTCATCTTTCATTACATTTAGTCTAGCTTTTAGCACAATCATTCTTTGTTCCAACGCATCTACATCTTTTAGCACATTTAGTCTATTTTCTAGTGCATTCGACCCATATTCTAGCACATTTGGCTTGTTTAATAGTGCATTCATGCAGTCTTTTAGAACATTCATTCTCTATTTTTGTGCACTTGTGCAGTCTTTTAGCACATCTAGGCTTTGTTTTAGCGCATCCATTAAATAAAAAACTAGAGAACTATTTTCATCCCCTGTTCGTCAGTTTGAACTAGAATTAAGGATCTTTTCTAGCACAAAATCATTCCTAAGCCACAACAGAGTCTAAAACTTGTCAAAACTAACATTTACAAGTGGAATTCTTCCAACTAAACCAAGACCTAACACCTTAAAGTGCCTAAATCATCAAACTGATCATATCCCTTGATTATTAAGCTAAGTTTCATCATTAGGATTTGTCATCCTTTCATCACGAAACAAAGCTATATAATCATATTAAACTTAGTCTCATCAATAGAATTTATTATTCTATTTGACTTAGTTTTCATCCTTGGAACTCCTCCAAACAAAGATCAAAGTTTAGTCAAAGTATAACACTTTTATGCCTACTCAAACAACATTACAAAAGAAAAGACTCAAAGAAAAATAACTTGAAACTCAAAACATTGAAACTCAAAACACCATGGATGAAGCTGAAGAGAATCCTTTCCATGGAATGCACAACACCGAAGGAGAGGAAATAACTAAGGAAGACATCCAACATGTTGAACAAGATCCAAATTTCCATAAGTTCTTAGAAAAGATTTTTGAAAAGGATGGAGAAAAATACTTCCTAATGCTGGCTAAACAAGGTGTCAAATTGCCTAATGACTTATGTTAATCAATTGAAAGAACCTCCTAAAAAGTCTAAAAAATGATTCACAAAATACAAAATAAGTGGCTGCATTAACTCATCAAATGAAAAACATCCAACATCAAATTCTTGACATGCAAAGGGGAACCTAAAAACAATACTTTCTCCAAGACATTTTTCCATATCCTTTTGATCAAAATATCAACATGATTCCTTTTCCCAAACATTGTGAATTCCCCAAGTATGATAAATACAATGATAAAATAGATCCAATAGATCATGTGAGGGAATTTAGAACCATGAGTCTTTAATTTTCACACAAAGAAACTCGATGAGGTTTTTTCCATGAAGCCTAGGAGGACAATTCCTAGAATGGTTCTCCAAACTTGTACCACTAATTAGAACTTTTAAAGAGTTGGTTAACAAATTCATCACTCAATACTCCTATAGCATCCAAAATGTGATAACAATGAAAGACCTTTACAATGCCAAACAGAAGAATGGTGAATCATTCCTCACATTTTTGAAAAGATGGAGAAGGTTGTTTGCAAGATATTCTCGTTGCATTACAGAAAAATAAAAGATGGAAATTTTTATTGACAATATAAATGATGAAATGAGTTATAGATTGGAATTACAATGTCCATAGGTACTTTCAAGAAAATGATTGAGAATGGAATTAAAATCGAAGAAGCTTTGATCAAGAGAGGATTCATAAAAAATTATGATGAAAACAACTCATCAAGCTCCTCCAACAATTACAACAACAATGATAAACCAAAGTTTTGGCAACAGAACAAGAATGCTAGTAACAATGACATTTCAGCTGAAACAAACAAAACCAATATTCAACTTGATAGCAGATGCCACCAAAATAAATCAAAACAAAAATCCACCCAACAAACAAAATGACAACCAAAATGTCAATCAAAACAACTATTAAGGTAATGTTGAATCTAAACCACCACCCTACCGAAGATCATCAAATTAAAGAAGATACACACCTTTGGGACAATAATTAGAATCAACATTAAAGGAGCTTCTTGTAGCCAAGGTTATCACATTACCGGAAGCAAGAAATTTGGAACCACAAGTTAAACCCTCTTGGTGGAATTATGCACACTTCTGTGATTTTCACCGAAACAAAGACCACAAGACAAATGGTTGCATGCAGTTGAAACATTTAATACAAGACTTGATTGATAACAAGACCATATTTGTAGAAGGAACCCAAACAAACAATGACCATGGAGCGTTCAAGAATCCTTTACCAAATTATGAAAAAGGGGAGTCTTCTTCATCAAACAACAAAGGAAAAAATGTGAATTATGTTTATGATTCTACCATCCATTATGTAGAGGTAGTCGAGAACTGAAACAAGGACATCAAAATCGAGGTCCAAAGAAACATTGTTATAGATGAAACTCATCCTCATGAAATTAACACCAAATCACACCAAATTAATGACATTGTACCACTAAATATGATCACAAACATTGCAACAAGTGATAATCAAGTAAATGTAATTAAAATTAGAGAAAAAAAGACAACCAACCAATCAACGTAATCAAAAGAGGGCAAGCTAAAGTAACATTGAAGGGAGTTGCTTCCTCTACATCAAAAACACCTACTATCCTTGCAACTCAATATGACATAGTGGACCAATTGCAGAAAATAACAGCTCAAATATCGATATTGGAACTCCTCAAGATTTCAATAGCTCACAAGGAGATCCTAGAACAAACTCTCATAGCCATCATAGTACCAAACAATCTAGAATTTTTCCAATTTCGAGCTATGGTGGGATGCTTGACTGCACCTCATTGCCTATACTTTTTCGAACATGATGATGTATCACTCACCCGTCCACACAATGTTGCCCTTCACATTAAGGATTTAATTTGAACACAAACACTGGGTCAAATGTGTTTTAATATATGGCGGAGATGGCCTAAACATCTATACTCTAAAAATCTTCTGTGCTTTTGGATATTCATAAAATTCCATTGATGCTAGAAGAAAAATCACAATCAAGTCCTATGATGATGCAGAGAGATCTTCCCAAGGACTAATTGTACTACCAATTCAAGTAGGACCAATTGTGAAAGAGATAATATTCCAAGTATTTACAAAGAGTTGAATTACAATATACTTTTGGGACATCCTTGGATTCATGAGATGCAAGTGATACCATCTACATATCACCAATGTTTGAAATTTCCCTATAATGGACAAGAAATCACTATTTCAACTGATTCCAACAACCCCCAATATTACAATACCCTTAAATCAGTCCAAGACACCTTTGTACCACACAACAAGGAAGCCATCATTCCTAGTTCATCAAACAAGGAAGGTCAAATCAGCTCTTCATCAAATCTGCCTGAGGAAAAGGGTATGTGCAGGATCATGATGGGCCAAAAAGTGGCAATATGATGGATATGTGGCTGACGACTTTTTTTCTACCCAAAATTGATGAAACGAAAAGGGGTTCTAAAGGAGATTCTCAGCTTTCCACCAATATAAATTATGCTTTCCTTTGAATTTAATAAGTAATTATTATTCATTTTCTATTCAAATTATGACTAAAGTCTTGATTGATATCTACTAATTGAAAAACATCTATATCTTTCAAACGGTATCACATTTTTTGAATCCAAAACATGCGTCATATTATATGCTTCACATAATCTAGGACTAAAAAAAGAAAAATTGAATTTCATGAGGTTTTGACCAACTTAAGGTGGCCAGACATACGAGTTTTTTATATTTTTTAAAAGTTGTAATAGAAAATTCGTAATTAATTATTTACTTAGAAAAAAATTACGAAAAAATATGCATCACATTGGGACATGAGTCCTCTACTTATATCTAAAATATTATAAAAAATATTATCATTTTATTGTGGTTAGGGTGGCTAGATAGACACCTACTTATTTTTTCCCTAAAATTTAAGTTATATTGCATTGAAATTTCAAATTTTCACCAAATAGATTTTTTTTAAAACAAACCTAGTAGTTTAGAAACTACATTCAATTTGCTACAAATTCCATTCTTACATATTTTTGAAATAATATAGATAATTTATTCAAATTTTTACATCAAGTTGCCTAACTCTGATTTTTCTAATTTTTTTCCCACTTAAGGGCCTATTTTTTCCATGATGATCCTGCACATACCCAAAAAGTTTAGTCAAAAAAAAAAGATATCAGTGATTCTACTCCATCAAATCATGAAATTCAACTCAACACCTTATCAAAATAGGTTGAAAAGATCCAGTTGAAAGATAAAGGCCTAGGGGAATATTCATTTGAGCAATCCTTGTGTCTTTCACAAATAATATCCACTCCAAAGTCACATGGGCAACCATCCACATCAAAACAACAATCCTCACAACCAACCATGCTCTTTGACGACAAGTTTGCAAAAGTAGGTACTTTAGTGGATGAATCAAAAGACAAGGATGTCCTGAATTGGTTGTACAAAGATGAAGAATCACAAGCATCAACTTCTAGGGTACAAACAAAATAATATGGGAAAGGCAAAACAATCCTAGAAAAGATGGGATATGAGGGAAAAGGTCCTATTGATAAAAGAAAAGAAGGCATTTTTGAACCAATTCAACCCATCACAATGAATTCCAAGGGAAAAACAGGGCTAGGATATGTAGAGAAGAATCAAATGAGGAAATCAGGCAATAGGTTGTTGAGAGAATCCTTCAATTGAGAGACAACTCTAAAAAAAATTCTAATGAGTATGAATGGGATTCCCTCTCTAAAGAGTCTTGTCATGATAAAGAAGTCGATGTAATAAAAAATTATACACCAACATGTACAAAAGGATAGACCTCAAGTTCTAGACCACTTGAATTTGGATCACATCATATCGATGACTCAAGTAAAGATGACCAAACTTCGAGCGAGATAGATACTTCAGAATAGAGTAACATCATAGAACTCGATATTACTATTGGACACTTTGATGACCTTGCCATCATGACCCTTACCCCTTTTGACCTTAGCCAATCTAATGATTCTTTGCCATTGGTACACCCTGAACTGATTGACTAGGACCAAATGAGCTGCTTGACATACCTAGCTTTCCAAATGATGATGCCATTGTGAATTTCCTTTGCTTTGATGATCCCAAAACATGTTCCATCGTCGAATCTCATAACGAAGATTCAGACAAGGAGAGTTCCAAATCTTCTAGCTAAAAAATGAATATAAAAAATGGATCTAATGGTGAAAACCATTCAATGGCAGTATTAGATCAAGAAAAGGAAAAAAAAAGAGCACATCTCAAGATGAAAACCTCCGTGAGGCACTAAGAGATGCAATATTTGACACTCTCCCCGTACATTATCATGAGAGATTTTAAGTACTGATTGAACCCACATAGTCCATCAACATTGGTACACTTGAAATAGTGAAGACCCTACATTTAGCAGCATCCATGACAGAGGAAGAAAAACCAAGCTTCACTAAATTATTTGAAGAGAGGCAAATCAATTTTGCTTGAACCTACACTAACATGCTAGGCATGGATCTTGAGCTTATCATGCATCATTTATCACTACCACCTGGAGTAAAACAAGTGAAGCAAAAGTTGAGAAAAATGCATCCCCATATCGCCCTCTTAGTGAAAGCTCAATTGAAGAAATTTTTAGATGCATGATTTATCCATCCAATTGACTATGCTGAGTGGATATCAAACATTTTACCAATTTCAAAACTAGACAAAAGCATCAAGATATGTATGGATTTCAAATATCTTAACAGGGCTTGCCCAAAAGATGATTTTCCACTATCTAACATTGACATCATTGTAGATCTGATAGCTAGCCATGAGATGCTCTCACTCATGGATGAATTTTCAAGTTACAACCAAATCAAAATAGCACTAGAGGACCAAGAGAAAACTGCTTTCACATGTCCATGGGAAACTTTCTGTTGGAACGCCATGCTTGTTGGGTTGAAGAATGATGGGTCTACTTATCAATGTGCAATGACCACCATCTTCCATGAGATGATGTATACATTTATGGAGGATTACGTAGATGACTTGTTGGAAAAATCATACACTAGAGAAGGACACCTAGAAATCCTAGAAAAAATCTTCACCAGATTGGAGAAATTCAATGTGAGGTTAAATCCCCAAAAATGTGTATTTGGTGTAACATCAACTAAACTTTTGGGATATATTATATCAGCTAAAGGCATTGAGGTGGATCCTATGAAAGTAAAATCTATCATAGAGATGCCTCCTCCTAAGAACATTATCCAACTCATATCTTTGCAAGGATGATTCCAACCCATCAGGAGGTTCATTGCACAATTGGTAGATAAAAATCATCCTTTCAATCACTTGTTACACAAGAATGACACTTTCAAATGGGATGAAAAATGTGAAGAAACCTTCAATCAAATGAAATAGTACTTGATGTCACCACCCATACTAGTACCACCAACTAAAGGAAAGCCACTATTACTCTTTGCAACAACTGAAATATCTTTCAATGCTCTACTTGCAAAGGAAGACTCCATAGGAAGAGAGAGGGAAATTTATTACATCAAAAAAACATTGAATGGCTATGAGATCAACTATACATTTATTGAAAAAGCTTGTCTAGCAATAGTATTTTCTACTAAAAAACTAAGACACTACATGTTAACTCACACCATCAGACTCATAGCAAAAATTGATCCATTGAAGTACCTACTCAGTAAAGCTGCCTTGACAAGAAGACTAGCCAAATGGGTAATGATAAATTGAGTGAGTTTGATATCTAGTATGTGGACAGGAAAGCAATCAAGGGTCAAGCCATAGCTGATCAACTAGTTGAAGCACCATTACAAGATGATCATCCAATGAGCATTGAGTTTCTAGATGTTGATGTTCTTACAATGTCAACACAATAGTGGATGTTATACTTTGATGGATCTTACACACAACATAGATCAGGAGCAGGAATTCTATTTATCATGCCACAAGGACATACCATTCCAAAGTCATACAGGTTAATGTTTCCTTGTACCAACAACATAGCTGAGTATGAAGCATTAATCATTGGTATCGAGATAGTTGTAGAGTGGAAAATCACAAAGTTGCATGTCTATTGTGATTCCCAACTAGTCATTAACTAGGTTAATGATGATAACTAGCCAAAAGATGACAAATTGATGTCATATAAAAGAATGGTTGATGATTTCAAGAAGTACTTTTTGGATATCAAATTTGAGTAGATTCCAAGAGGTGACAACAAAGGTTCTGATGCCATGGCTACCATTGCTTCTCTCCTTTAGATACCTAAAAAGTGAGCTCATTATGAGTTCATGGTGGAACAAGTGTTTGACCTTGCCTACAATAACCCTAAATCCCAAGTCATATACCATCTAGTCAAAGTTGATGCTTCTAACTATGGGAAGATCTACACTTACCTAAAAGACAACACCCTACCACCAGATCTATCCCAAAATCAAAATCAAAACTTCATTCGACAAGTAGCTCGCCATACCTTAATAGTCGATGTACTTTACCAACGAGGTCTTGATGGTACTCTCCTTTGGTGTCTGGAACATAATGAAGCCAAAACTGCTTTACGCTAGGTTCATGAAGGTATTTGTGGCACACATTCAAGTGGTTTAACTCTCACTAAGAAACTCCTATGTTTGGGGTATTACTGGCCAATGATGGAGGAGTCTTTTCAATATGTCAAAAAGTGCCAAAAATGTCAAATTCATGGAAGCTTGATACATGCACCAGCCCAGGAATTGCAACCATTTACATCCACATAGACTTTCTATCAGTGGGGATTAGATCTTGTAGGTAAAATACATCCATCTTCATCCAATGGACACAAATTCATCATCACAGCCACAAAGTAATTTATGAAGTGGATTGAAGTTGTTCCTTTGATCGCCATCACAGGAAAGCAAATTGCATCCTTCATCTTGAATTACATCATCTGTCGGTATGGCATTAATCAATCCATTGTCATGGATAATAGTAGACTTTTCAAGAATCAAGATGTCTAAGAAATTTGTGAGAGGTTTCATATCTAGCATCAGTTTTCTACACCATACTACCCTCAAGGAAATGACCAAGCAAAGGCCTCAATGAAAACTATCCTAAAAATATTAAGGAAAACCATCAACGATTCGAGATGTGATTGGCACATTCAATTGAACCCTACTTTGTGGGCTTAGAGAAGTAGTATCCACACCTTGACAAGAGCTACACCCTATGCTCTAGTCTATGGATCAAAGGCCATTCTAACTATTGAGGTTGAAATACCATCACTC
>VDFB02379711.1:27867983-27890117 GCA_007258455.2 Sequoia sempervirens | reverse complement strand
GAAGTGCCCACTTAGAAAATTAGTAAAAAATCAAATATTCATTAAAAAATTATCAGAAAATATCTAGTCCTTACTACATACTGTTATCTAACTTCTGACCGGAGCGATTTTAAAAATACTAAAAAAAAGTCCACCGTGCTCGGGTCACACAAGAGTTGCTATGTTATGTTTTTCTGACAGAAACAACAGAAATTTGTGTGTGTCCCTCTTTGAACCCCTTTAATCTCAAATCCATTTTCAAAATAAATTAGTAGTTTAGAGTAGACTCCTGGTAAGCACCGCAAGGTCCTTGTTTTTGTTCCATCAAAAAATTTTGAGTGTAGCTATCCTCAATTTCACGTCCAAGGTCAGTATTTCCTGATTTCAGAAAAAAAGTGGCCACTTAAGCCCCTTTTTTGGGAACCATCTTGGTGCACTTACCCTTAATTCACTTCGCTCTTTCTCTCTATCTTCTTGGCTGTCTATGGAGGTGGGAACACCAAAATGAGGGTTTGACTAAGGAAAACCCCTATACAACCCCAACATTCTCTCCAGATATCACACTTGTAGGTTTTAGAGACATTCAATTATCAGAGGCTTCATCACTCGTGTAGCTATAAGTATTTCTTTCCTTTATTCTTCTTATCTCTATTAGTTCTACTTCATTTTGCTATAGTTCCATTGCATTTTGTGGCTTTATCGCATTTTGTAAGTTGCCAACAATTAGACTAGAAGTAGTTATTTAGGATTTTTCTGTGAAAAAATAACTGTCTGGTCTGTATGAGATGCTAGCACACCTACGAGACTCCAATGTGTTGCTTTGACATCTATATTCTGCATTGATGTCCTTT
The DNA here is from genome assembly GCA_007258455.2 of Sequoia sempervirens. NCBI lineage: Eukaryota > Viridiplantae > Streptophyta > Pinopsida > Cupressales > Cupressaceae > Sequoia > Sequoia sempervirens. Next base: position 27,889,287 of record VDFB02379711.1, on the reverse strand, counting down.
GGCCGAAAGCTCATTAGTTAGTCGAGGGAATCTCTATGACCTACTCTTTTAGATTCTAGAACTCTCACCATTGTTCCTTGAGGTAGTTTAGGGTAGTTCACCCCATGAGGCTCTCTGATTGAAGAGAACTAGTGACTAGCGAATCCCCCTCTTCTACATTTTGGTTAACTTGACGTGAAGAACAGTGTTATTTGGAAAACTAGGAATGTATTTATCCCTACTTGGCAGGGTCATAACTTTTCACTCGGTGCTCGTAATTCAAAACCATTTGCACCGTTGGAAAGGTTTCATAGAGAAATAGTTCAATTCATAAAATATGAGTGCCTTTGGCAGTTGAATTTTAGGGACCAATGCAAGTTTTGACCTCAAATTTTTCTCTGGAGACCCCTGAAAACATGATTTACTAGAACATAGAAAATATCAAAAAAATTGTAATGAATTTAATATCTTCTTTTATTAGTTCATTATCTTAATTTATTCAAAATGTTAATGATATTCCATTTTGTGTATGTGATGGTGACTTGGCTTTGCCAATGTCACTTGGTATCTTTGATCCTTCTCACAAAATTCCTCTTACTTTAGAAGATATTTTGTCGCAAGAAGATGATATCATTGATACCTTTCTTAATGTTACTTTACCTTCTTTTCAGTCCAATGCACTCTCTTCTAGAGATGATGCATTAGTGAATGATGATTGTCTTCTCCATTCCAATGCACTCTCTTCTAGAGATAATGCATTTGTGAATGATAAGTCTAACTTTCATTCCAATGCACTCTCTTCTAGAGGTGTTGCATTTGTGAATGATGAATCTTATAATTTTTCCAATGTACTCTCTTCTAGAGATGTTCCATTAGTGAATGATGAACCTCCTTCCACATCTAATTCCCTTTGGATCAATGTTGAGAATGTTTCTTCAAATAATTATTCCACATTTGATCTTGTTTGGATTGATGTTGAGAATATGTCTTCAAATAATTATTCTACTAGATGTGATGATTCTGTGAATGTCATCTATGTCTTTGCTACCCCTCAAAGGCCTAAAAGACCAGTCATTTATGTGAATCTAGCTAGTCCTTCTTCTAAAAGGTAAATGTTCTATTAATGGTGTTCCATTTGATATTAACTCTCTTGATACTTCTAAGGCTCACTCTTATATAGTGGTAACCCATACTTATGAGAATAGAATAAATAAACAACCAAGTCTTCCTTTAGCTCCTAAACCTACAACTAAAGAACCTAGTGATTGCAATCTTGTCGAGCAACTCCAAGTTACTCGAGCTAAGATCTCATTGTGGGACTTGCTTCAGTCTACTCTAGTTTATTAGGGTATGCTTCAAGAAGCCTTGCAAAAGATCCTCTTTCCTTCTTCCACTAGGCTGATAGATGCTGATGCGTTGATGGAGTATATTCATGCGGATTCACCAAATATTATGTTCTATCCATAGGAGATCCTACCTCTGGAAGTATAGAAGCAAGCAGATCCTCTAATGATTATAGTCAAAGTTAATAAAATTGGCATTAGACGTACTCTCATTGATGTCGGTTCAACACTCAATGTGTGTAGTATTGATCTATTGTATAAGATTAATATTGACTCATATTATCTTAATGATTATTCTATTGTTACTCGTGGGTTCGATAATGTTGGGTGACAAGCTCTAGGTACAATAGTATTACCTTTGTAGCTTGGACCTATTACCGTACCTACCCTTGTATATGTTATGGTTGAAAAGTTACCATATAACCTTCTTCTTGGTATACTGTGTCCAATCATGCTATGGGTGCAGTCCTATCTACCTTGCATAAGTCTATTAAGTTCATTTGTAATAGTAAAGTAGTCACAATCAAGGCTTACCCTAAAGCTATGCACTTATGTGAGATGGCAGTTTCTAGTTAGGTTTCAATTGTGCCTACTCTTATTCCTTTAGTGTCTTCTAGCATGTCGATGTTTACTCAAGTAGTACCTTCTACAAAGGATACTCTTGAGATAAAAATCCCTAAGAAAGATCCTTCAAAAGCAAGAAATTTTAATAAAGTAGTCACAATCAAGGCTTACCCTAAAGCTATGCACTTATGTGAGATGGTAGTTTCTGGTTAGGTTTCAATTGTGCCTACTCTTATTCCTTTAGTGTCTTCTAGCATGTCAATGTTTACTCAAGTAGTACCTTCTACAAAGGATACTCTTGAGATTTATAAACATCCCTAAGAAAGATCCTTCAAAAGCAAGAAATTATGAGTCTTCTACTTCTCAGAAGGGTGCATGTCTTGGTGATGATTAGGGTCCCTTAGACTTTACAAATTCCTTCATTCAAGAATATAAATTCGACCCGATCCACTTAGACCTTACGATGACATCATTCACACGCACTATCAAAGATGGCTACTCTTCTATATTGTGGGGTAATGTGAATGGAAATTGTAATGTTCTTGGTGTTGATCCTCCTTCTGATGAAGACGATCACACTTGTGTAAAGAAGGTTAATGTTGGTAGTCCTGTCAAAGAGGATAATGGCAATCTTGTAGAAGAGTGTGATCCCCCTTGTCAGAATAACACTCTTTATGGAGAGCCTCCTCCTTTTTCTTCTATCTTCATATCTTCTTCTTGTGAGCAAACTAACTTTTCTCCACAAGAGAAAGGTTTTCTTCCTGCTCCTCATTCTTTATCTAAGCAAGAGAATATTTTGTTGCGGCTTCTAAAAGCCCACTTAATCACTCCCTTCTGCTACATGCAAGAAATTTTATAAACATAAAAAATAAAAACATTCTTTCTATGCATATCATTGAGTGAATGGCCATTCCATTAGTGAATACAAGGCCTTGAAAGACAAAATACAATAGCTCTGTGATTCAGGTGCCATCAAACTCCCATTTGATTGATGCACCTGCCCTTTCTTTGCATGACAAGTGATATCGAGGTTTACCTCTATCCTGCATGTTCTAAGAATCTTGCATGGTTCTCCTCCCCTGCATGTTGGGGGTAGTGATGATTCATTCAGAGATGTGTGTCCTTCTTAAGGACCCCTCTCTTTGCTATGTATTTCAAATGAAGCATCTCTTGAGTGGACCCCTCTTCTCTTTTGAAGGGTTCCCAAGGGACCTCTTTGAAATTTTTTCTCCTGAATGAATTCATTTGTGTCTAGCTTGGGGACAACCTGACTAGACCTATTTCATAACTTTGCGTCTAGCTTGGGGCCGGCCTAACTAGACTCACTTTCCAAATAGTGCATCCCTTAAGTGGACCCCTCTTCCTTCTTAAGGGTTCCTGAGGGACCCCTTTGAAGGTCTTCCAACTTGACGATGGTCTACGTGGTTGTCTGCTTACTTGCTCTACAAGAATGAGAACTTGTAGAGCTCCTTTACATACTTACTTGGTGATACGAGTTCTCCTCCTCAAGTGGGGTTTGATTTTATCACCACCTTGGTGATACGGGTTCTCCTCCTTGAGCGGGGATTGCTTTTATCACCTTTACTTTGTGATACATGTTTTCCTTCTTGAGCGGGGATTTATCACTCTTACTTTTTGGTGCGGGTTCTACTCCTGAGCGGGTTTTGCTTTCACCACACGCTTCATCCTGAGTCTATTCCCTTCCTTTCTTCATCTTAAAGTTCTTCTATGTATTGTTTGGGGATGATGCATAGTACTAAGACAACCTTCTACATTGAGATCTCTTTACTTTACTGGCTCAGATCCTTTAGCTTTTTATGTTCTAACGTCAAATGCTATTTGGTGCATGGTTTCGTTGTCTAATGTAATGGTTTTGTAGATCTCTAGCTTGCGGGCATTCTTTCATGGTTTGAAGAGTTATTTTCTCCCTCTATAGTATCATTTTGGCATATGATGTTATTTATGTTTAGTAGATTTCCTTTAGCATGCATATAATTGTAGATTCATATGCCCACTAAAGTGGGGGAAAAATGTATAAGCATGAAATTTGAACCCGGGCTCACAATTTCACATACATTCTTGCATCCACTTTAGTGTTCACTCCATTAGCATCTTGAGTAGGCTCATTTTAGCCCTTACACTAGCCTTTTCCATCTCAAGATGCTCCAACACCCCTTTTTAGCAACCACCCTTGTGTGTTAACTTTTCGTGGAGCTTTGTACTTTTCCCATTCTCATTGTTTTGTAGTGTGACGTGTCCAAACACTAGTGCACCATACAAACGTCTGTGTTCCATGCTAGCATCTTGTGACGTGTCAACACTTAGACAACCATTTATAAGCATGTCTTCCACTTGTCAGATAAGTTTGTCAGTGGAAACAACTCATAATTCCCTGTAACTGCCCGGGAAGCTTCTTTTCTTCCTTTTTAATCCATTCTTTCCATCCATTTGCATCTTCTAACTTCTTCCAAGTCTTGATAGCACTTCTCCAGCTTCATTCTAACTTTTAGCCTCACTCCATCACTTGCTTGCACAACTTCATACAAATTTTTGTAGTAGCTTCAAGCTCTCTCAAGCTCCCCTTATAACACCCTTTGTAACATCATCTCCTTCATTTCATGCTTGTGAGAATTCTGGGATTCCATATCCCATACTATTTTCATACTTACTTGGTGATATAGGTTCTCCTTCTTGAGTGGGGTTTACTTTTATCACAGACTTACTTTATGGTGTGGGTTCTACTCCTAAGCGAATTTTTCTTTCACCACATGTTTTGTTCACTTCTCTCTTTCTCTCTATCTTCTTGGCTATCTGTGGAGGTGGGAACATCAAAACGAGGGTTTGACTGAGGAAAACCACTATAGAGCCCCAAAATTCTCTCCAGATATCATGCTTGTAGGTTTTAAAGACATTCACTTATCGAAGGCTTCATCACTCATGCAATTGTAAGTATTTCTTTCCTTTCTTCTTCTTATCTCTATTAGTTCTTCATTTTTGCTATAGTTCCATTGCATTATGTGGCTTTATTGCATTTTGTAAGTTGTCAGCAATCAAAGTAGAAGTAGTTATTTAGGAATTTTTTGTGACAAACTCTCTGGTCCGTACGAGATGCCAACATGCTTATGAGATGCTAGTGTGCCGTGCTAACAAACCTATATTTTGTGCTGACATCCTTTGGCTGAGAGCTCATCAATTTGTCTAGGGAATCTTTGTGACCTTCTCTTTTAGATTCTAGAACTCTCACCTCTGTTCCTTGAGGTAGTTTAGGGAAATTCACCTTGTGAGGCTCTCTGAGTGAAGAGAACTCGTGAATAGCGAATCCCCCTCTTCTACAATATAAAAATTTGATATATATATAGACATGCGTACTTTGGATGTTATGATGATGTTTCTTTTTATGTGGATGTTAATTGCTATGTGATTAATTAAATGACTTATATGAAAAATTATTTAATTAATTAATGGCTACATTATTTAATAGGATTGATGTGATCTTAGTGCAAAACATATTTTAGTTTTATCATAGATACAACATTGATAATGAGAAAGGAATATGTTAAATTAAATACATTGATAAGGATCTAACTTAACAGAAAAGGAATATGAATAGTATGAAGCCTAAAGCAATTATAAAATGAACTTAAATAATTACCCTAGTGTTCAAGAAAAACACAAAATTAGTTGTCAAGAATGAAGTAATGTGAAATTTATTTAGAATAACGTCAAATAACTTTAAAAAATCACTGCTATATCAATCATACTATTCAAAAGGGGGTTATAGATAATACTGACGCAAATGTGTGGCATTAATGGGTTACCTAAGGGGTGTTCCATCAAGCTGTGTTAAGAGATAAGAACCAGACCCATAATTGGTATCAACTATGTACTGGTCCCAACCAATTAGGGCTAAACTTATCTTTATCTTTTCTATCAACACTAGCATTTCGTTGATTTTCAATAAGAACAAAATTACCCTTAGAAAACAACTGAGGAATGACATGAATGTTGTGTTTGCATTGTAATTGTTTGATATGAGCTCAGATATGTTCAAGAGCATTAATGCATTACTAAGTGAGCATCTCAAGTTGATCTAATCATTGATCTTTATAAGTTTCATCATCCAAAATATCTCGGAGAGAAACTCGCAAAGTAGGAATTTCTAACTCTAAGTTCATAATCACATTAGTTCCGTAAACAAGGCTATACGGGGTATTTCAGTTCTATAAGCCCAGAGTGCATAAGATAGTTGCGTATGCCAGTATTTATGATGCTTGGTGACAATTTTCTTAAGGATTTGTTTGAGAAGCTTATTAGTATTTTTCAGCTTTTCCATTGGATTGCAAATAATACAGTGTAGAAAAATGATGTTGAATGTTGAATGTTTCAAGAAATTTTTGAATTTCGTTATTCTTAAATGGAGTTATATTGTCTGAAATGATTACAAAAGGGATTCCAAAGCAAGCAATTATGTGGTCCAAGATGAAATGACAAATTTCTTTAGCAGTTTTAGAATGGAGGGGAATAGCTTCCACCCATTTCATGAAATTTAGTTTGTTGCGATTATGATAAATGTATGTCCAACAGAAGAAGGTAGTGAAATTTTTCCAATAAGATCTAACCCCCATACTGAAAACAACCAAATAGGAACATTGGAACAGAGCTTAGCAGCAGAAGCATAGATCAAATTGCTATGCTCTTGGCATTTGTGACATCATTTAATGTAGGTGAAGCAATCCTTCTCCATATGTCTCCAATAATAACCCTTACAAATAAGTTTTTGCACTAACAAACGACCTCCAAAATGACCTCCACAAGCACGAGCATGAGCCTGTTCGAGCACTAAAGGGATTTTAGAATCTCTAATACATCGTAATAGGATACCATTAAAAGATCTTCTTTACAAGGCATTTGCAAGGATTACATATTTAGCCTCAACTTTACATAAACGCTTTTGAGTATTTATTGTGGTAGGTTTGGGAATGGTACCGTCTGTCAAATAGTTGTATGTTGTATCATACCATTCACATGAAGCATCTTGAGTTATCTCCAAAATGTCTTCTAACAAAGTATCAATCGAAGGTTTCATGATGGGATGGATAATGAAAGTGAAGTTTGTGGAAGGATCGTGTGGGGATATGAGAGAAGTTGCACTCGCCATTGCATCTGCATGTCGATTATCTTTACATGAGATGTTATCAATGGTTAACAAGTCAATTTTTTCTAATAGTCTCATTATAAGATCTTTGTATTTTAGTAAATTTTCATGTTTAGTTTGATATGTACCATTGATTTGTTTGATGACCAATTGTGAATCGCTAAAGATCTTGATATGTTTAGCGTTTAGAGATAAAGCAACTTGTAAAACTGCAATCAATGCCTCATACTTAGTTATATTATTTGTGCATAGGAAATTTAATCGATAGGATAAGGGAATAGGTTTTCCATTGGGTGGGATTAGTATGACTCTAGCACCAGAACCTATTCTACACTTAGATCCATCAAAAAATAACTCCCATGGTTTAATGTTAGTGGTTAAGACATTATCATCAGGAAAGGAATTAGAAGTAGGTAAAGAAAAAGGAGAAGGGGAATCATCTAAGTAATTAGTTAAGGCTTGGCCTTTGATTTCTTTTTGTGAAACAAATTTAAGGTCAAACTTAGTTAACAACATCACCCACTTAGCTAAGCATCCAGAGAGGTCTAATTTGTTGAAAAGATATTTAAGAGGATCAAATTTTGTTACAACTTGTATTTCAACATTGAGTAAATAATGTTGCAACTTACTAGTAGTGCATACAAGAGCCAAACATTGTTTTTCAATTAGTGAATATCATGTTTCATAATAAATTAAGGTTCGAATAATGTAATAAACAGGGTGTTCTTTACCATGATCATCATGTTTAGCCAACAATGATGCAAGAGCATGGGCATATGCCGGGATGTACAAGATAAACGGTCTATGTGGCATAGTAGGTTGTAAAATAGGTGGAGTGGATAGATACTCCTTAAGACTCTCAAAATTCTATTTACAATCCTCATCGCAATCAAAAGGGGTACCCTTTTTAAGGAGATGCATGAAAGGTAATGTGCGATTGGCTAAAGATGCAATGAAATGACGAATATTTTGAATTCAACCTTGTAATGTGTGCAATTGAGAAATATTCCTAAGAGGTGGCATGTTAATAATTGCATCAATTTTCTTTGTGTCCACCTCAATGCCTCTGTGAGATATGAAAAACCCAAAAAGTTTACCACTATCTACACCAAAGACACTTTTTAGAATTCAATCGCATGTTGTATTGTCATATTCGATTAAAGATTTTATGAAGGAAATTTACATTATCTTGTCATGTTAATGATTTAGCTAGGATAGCATCGACATAATCTTCCAAAATTTTGTGAATGTAATCATGAAATATTAATTTCATTGCAAGTTGATCAGTTGCACTGGTATTCTTTAGACTGAAGGATATCACAACCCAACAAAATGTTCCCCAAATGGTTCTAAAGATAGTTTTATATTGATCTTGAGGGTTAATAAGGATTTGATTATAACCAGAAAATCCATCCATGAATGACAACAAAGCATGTATGGAAATTGAATCCATGATTGTGTCTATATTAGGAAGCAAAAAATCATCTTTCAAAGAGGCTTTAATCAAGTATCAAAAATTTGTGCATATCCTAATACGATTATTGGGTTTTGTAACTTCGACAATATTTGAGATCCAAGAAGAATAACCAATAGGTCTAATAAATCCTACATCAAGGAGTTTTTCAAGTTCCTCTTTAACATGCAAGGATATGTTAGGATGCATTTTTTGGATCTTTTGATGAATGGGTTTAGCATTTTCAGTAAGGAGAATGTTATGCATCACAATTTTTGGGTTAGTTCCTAGCATATTAGAATGTTTGGAGGGATTTTTTTAGAAAAATCATGAAGTAAAGCGGTAGTATCTTCTTTTTCTTCATTGTCAAGGAAATTCCCAATCTTAATAACTTTATCTTTATCATTAAGGTCCATTAGCACATCAATTGTATCTCCTAAAGGGAGGGCATTGGATTTAGGACTTTCAAATTCAAAAAATTCTTCAGTGATCTCACTTGCTTCTTGCTCGATAACATTCATGGCATGAGTAATGTTTTTCATGTAAGTACTCGAGGATGAGGTATCATAAATTCCTAACATGTGTTTCAAATCCTCATTGCTATCAACATATGAAAATGAAGGTGGTAAGGTTATGTCAAGTAAATCAAGATGTTTAATTGTAAGTTTGTGTTGTGGGTGACATGTTATAGCATTAATGTTCAAGGATGGTCGTTGAGTAGCTTTGGTCATTTTAGAAAAAGAATATCCCAATCTGGTTTTTGTTTCTTGTGTATTAGGTTCAATAGGGACACAAATACGTTGCTCGTGTTTTCCACACCCTTTTCTAGTATAGCCTAATTGTTTTACAAATTTATAGCCTTTTCCATAAAGTATTTCCATTTTGTGTGGAGTAGGTAGGGATTGGTAATCTATCTCATCAAAATTTGTTGTGTATGTTGCATTGTCATCCAAATTATAGGAGATAGATGTCGGAGAATATTTTTTGGAATTTTGAGTGGATATGATTGTTGGTTGACCTTGGTTGTCATCTTTATGTTGCATGAGTATGTATTTTTCCATAAATGAGGGTGTGAATTGTAAGGATCACCAATCATGACCAAATAATTTAGATACCAATTCCTTATATTTTTTCTCAATTTGAAGAGGGTATTTACTGGACATTGGAATTAATGTTTTCAAAGGACTTGTAACCCCTTTTTCAAGGTGCAAGTAACTTTCAAGCTCAAGGTCTATTTTAATTTGATAGATGTGATTGTAATAGAAATATTTCATGATATGATGAAGGGTTGAAGGCACTACATTCATCTCATGAATCCATGGTTGGCCTAAAAGAATATTATATGAAAGATCATAAGGAATGACATGGATAAGAGTCTACAAAGTAGCCACCCCAACTGTAATAGGAAAAGTAATTATCCCAAGCAGTTGCTTTGTTGTATTATCAAATCCTGAAATGGAGACAAAATCATATATTATTTGTGACCTATCAACATCTAATTGATCAAGGAGACTCACACTACACACATTAAGGGAAGAACCATTATCTATGAGAGTGTTTTTGATACCTCTACAATTTAATCGAGCACTTTTCATAAAGGCATCATGTTGATTACGAAACTCCAAAGGAGGGAACTCATTTTGATGAAAGGTAATATCAAGATTATTTTTGTGTATGAGAGCTTCCACATCATTCAGAGTGGTACAAGGAGGAATTGTGATTTTTTTAAGGGTAGTTTAAAGAATTTTGTGATAATTTGGTGAGTTTTAAAGCAAATCCCAAAGCGAAATTTTGGCAGGAGTATTATTTAATTGTTCAACAAGATCATACTCCTTTGTGTGTGGGTTATAGCAAGGAGTACTAGGCGGATTGGGTAAAGGTAAAGAGGGTGGGGTTGGTTGTGGAAATTGTGGGTTTTTTCGAGTGTTATATGTATGAGCAACAATATCATTACTATATTGTTGCAATACATTTGTATTATAGGGGTAGAGGGTGTACCAGGGTTGATTAGAGGGGTGAAGCTTATGTGAGGGTGGGTAAAGGATAAGTTTAGGTTGAATTACATTAACATCCTTGATGTTAGAGTTCTCACAACAAAAAAAAGTGGATGAGTTGGGTGAGATGAAGTCTTGAAGAGACTCATCTAACAAATGCAAATCATCGTGACTAAAAGGTTTGAAAGGTAAGTTGTCATCAACTGGTTTAAGATGTTCAAGGGAAGCATTAGATATTTTAACGTTTGATATCGTAAGTTGGTCCCCACAAACCTTAGTGGATGGATTATGAGAGATGAAGTATTGGAGGGCTTCATCTAATAAATCAAAGTCATCACAAACAAAAGGTTTGACAGAAACTTGATCATTAAGGGGTTTATGTTTCTCATTGCAAGCATTAGAGGATGAAGTGAGTGAGAGGAAGTCTTGAAGGACTTCATCTAAGTTATCAACACCATCATTAATAAGAGGCTTAGATGAGATGTTGTTTTGAATTTGAATCATGTGTTTGAAGGGATGGTTTGATGTTTTAGTTTTTTTGTCTTTATGTATCGATGAATCTAATCTAAAAGAACTAGGAATGAAAACAAAAAAGGAAATTTTCAAAGATCTAAAACTATCCATGAATGCCATTAAAAGAAATGAAATTTATGCTAATGAAAATGGAAACAACTGAACTATAACAGAAAGATAATTACAAAGAACAGCAAGATGCAATGCAGGAAACTACAATCTGGAAATGCTGCTGCAAAACTGTAGAGGGAGTAATTCGCCCTAGGTGGCAAATGAGTCCTAGGAGATGATTTTTTAAAGATTTTTTTGATTTTTTGTTTCTTTTTGTTTTCTAAAGATTTTCAAGTCTATAAAATGCAGAAACAAAATGCAAATGTAGAATGTTGAAGTGATTGAATGAAATAAAATGTAATAATGAGATCTAAATAATGCTTTCACTAATGCAATGTTTAAGAAACCTAAAGATGCAAAACAATGCAAAATGATGAAGTAAGGAGTTCCTAAGATGCAAATAGAAATGTAAATCAAAATGATCTTATGTTCAAAACACAGGTTCACCAAAATGAATCGTCGATTTTTTGCTCTTAGGACTTCTCTAACTCTTCTAGTGTTTTTCACTTAAAAGGATAGAGTTAGGGAAAAAATGCTATACGGTTCATTCAAATTATGTAATGTGGAATAATTTCTAGGCTAAATGAAGTAAACTAAATGCAATTAAATGATTTAAATGACTGAATATGGATGCAAGACTAAGATCTATGCTATGTTTGAAAACACAGTGTTTTTTTGCAAAGAAGATTTAAAGAATGAAAAAAAATGAAAATTAAACTAAAGAAAAGGTTGTTTCTCAGAATGAGTGCACCAAGAAAACTGGAAAAGATTGGAAAAAAATCTGGAAAATTGATGCAACTTGGACTTGAGCTGACTAGGACTCATTCGCCACCTTGGGCAAATCAGTCCCAGATCAAGACTTTTCTACATAGAAGTTGTTTTCTGATAGTTGGGGACCTAGATCTGCATCTGAATCAAATTTTCACCTTAGGAGGGACTCATTTTCCATGCATGGTGAATTAGTCCTCTTTTAAATTTCTATAATTTCAAAGTTTTGTCTTGCACCTTGAGACCTATACAACAATTTCTAATGGAAACCCGATTTTGAATCTCAAAAAATTCCTGCAAAACAACTCAAAATTGTTTGTCTAATGGGGGGTTTTCCTTAGTCAAACCCCTAGTTGGGTAATTAAACCTTGAATTGAGAAAAATCTACAATAACCCTAGTCTTAGATGCTTTAAAGACTAGGAAAGTCTGAATCATAACAAAAACCCTTATTCTATTGATCTAGAATAAGACATGCAAGAATGATTTATAGGATGTAAGATCTCAACCCTAGAAACCTTACAACACATGAAAAATAGAAATGGAATGACATGAAAATGATAAACAAACAAGATGCAAACCTTAATATGAAGATAGAGTGAAAATGGAAGATGGAATCAATAGGAAACCAAGTCCTTAGGTTTGATTTAGTGGCTAGTTGCACATCTTCACCCTAGATTTCTTCATGATTCACCATAGGCATCCATCATCAATCATTTGCAATGTTGAACCTTGATCAAGATAGTGAGCTTCAAGACCTGCAAAAACCCTAGTTTTCTGCCCTAAAACTTCAACTTTTGCTCATGAAACTTGTTGTGGAAGAATTGAATTTATGAATTTCTCTTGAGGAATGACATAAAGATAAGAAAGGATGATAAAAAAGATGTGTGAAATGACTTAAAATGAGTATTCATAAGCAACAATACCTAATTTTCCTGCTAATTAGACCTAATAGGCTGACATTCATGGGAAATTAAAATTAAATTGATTAAATTCCCACTTAAATTTGAATTTTCCCTCGAAGGGGACTCATTCACCACCCTTGGGGAATGGGTCCCACTATTGTTGTTTTAAGGTGGGTTTTTTGGGTATGAGATAATTAAATGTTGTTTGTCAGGTTTTATATGATTTCTTAAGTAAAATGGGCCTCTAGATCAAAATTAATGGGTCTAAGGGGCCTATAACTATTGTTTTGAATGGTAAATGTTGTAAAGGGACTCAAAATTGGGTCCAATTATGTGTGAAATTGTCTCTTTTCTCAAGAGGGTCCAATTTTCTATGGTACACATCCATAAAGCATATATCATCATCAATCATGCATCATTGCATACATCATATCATCATTGTATAATCATCACATAATCATCACATAATAATCATATAAGCATCATAAAATCATAGAACTATACACCATCATACAATCATTCCATCCATCCATTCACTCATGCATTAACATTATCATACATTCATCTATTCATTGCATCATATATTTGCATTGAAAAAGTACAAAAACATAAAATGCATCACATTTCATTGGCATAATAAGATCTATCACATGTATCATATATGCATCATTCATAAAACATCATAGAATCATAATGCATGTTTCATCATTTACATCCATAGCATATCATACCATCATCATATAGAACATCACATAAGCATCATAAAGCAGAAATAAAATGCATCCATCATAGGCATCCATAATAAATCATATAATCACATAGATTGATAATCATCGCGTAATATCATATAAGATTAAAAAATCATAATGTAAAAGTGTACAAGAATAACCAAAGGCATAAAGAGATACATCAATATAAAAAATGGCAGTATATCAATATGTCCCAATTGAATCAAGAAGTATATTATCAAGTGTCCCAAAAAATAGCAAATATGTCATCAATTATGGAGCTATGTGGTGCTCCCCCCAGATGGTGTTGGAATCACTAGACCAATGCCTCCCCCACTAGATGGACCTGCACCAGGGTCTCTCGGATCTCTTGGAAGTGGCTGTATCACACCTTTGCTAGTGGTTCAAGAATGGGTCTTGCCCGACTAGGACTGTGCATAACTCTCCCGATGCTCTGGAGGAACCACCTCATGATATCTTAGCCTGTAGAACTTGGCCTCCTAGGTGGTGTGCCATACCTCTCAGAAGTAGTCCATTGTACTAGTACCCTTTGTGGATCTCTATAGTCTCTCAAAAATTCCCTCTACCTGAACAACCCACCATCTTAGACTGTCCCTATTGGCTGTGAGTGTGGCAATCTACCCCTACATCTATTCTTGTGCCTAAGCTTGGGCCTGTTCCTATGTCTAAATCTATCCCTACGTTTGTGCTAATAAAGCCTGCACCTATGCAAGTCGACTCTGCAGTGTTTGAACCTGCACTTGTAACATAGTCATCTATGTTTGCTGCTACTATGAGGGTAATCTGATCTCTACATGCTGCTGGGCTATCACTACCAGTGATCGCCTCTTCTGAAGAACTCTAAAGTCTTGAACATCAAATGTTAGCCCCCCTCCACCCTCATCTCTTCCACCACCATCACCTCCATCTCTATCTCCACTCTTATCTCCACCACCTCCTCTGTCACCTCCATCCCCATCTCTATCATCACTGCTCTCCACCTCCTACTCCTCCTCATCTCCTCCACCTCTTCGCCACCTACGCCCATGAACTACTACCCTCTCCTCCTCTAATAATGGGACTGGCTCATTTGGGATGGAGATCCATGGAAATGGATGTAAAGAGAGGTACTAAGCATACTCCTATGGCATCAAAGCCTTAATGATATCTGAATGAATATCCAAAATAATAACCTATAGACTTTGGAACTCCTAAACAACATCATATCACAAAATTGGCCCCCACTCTGTTGCATCAATCCGTCATCGTGCATAATGGGACACTCCCTGGGGCATGCCTTGCACTTTTCCATTCTGTCACCACACCCTCCTTAGCAAAACTCTCTTGATAATGAACTGTGTCTGATGAATGAGGTACATAGACCAACATAGATAAGGCATATCAATATCATCCTCTTGCCACTGCTCATAGTCAAGGTATGGCCGCCATGTCATTGACTCTAAATCATCAAGCACTCTCCTTTAGTACTCCAATTTTCCCAGCCTAGGCTAAGAAAATGGACTTGCATATGCATGAATATATGGTCTCATGGAAAGATGATTTCTTTCCTTAACTGTTTGCATGACTACTATATGCTCCCATGCCCATATCTGAAGCAATATGACCCCAACTAATAAACTGGCCCCTTGAAGATAGACCATCTAGTGCAAATCATGGTATAGATGGGGAAGCATGCAACATTCCCATGCATATCTGGTACCCTAGGCAATCATGCTCTCAAGAATCCGGCCCCATCTAACTGAAAGTCCCTTTGATATGTGGTCAGGACAAATGAACACTCCAATAAATCCAACAAGTACAGATGATAGTGTGGCATAAGAATCAACCATATCTGGCCACAAAATCTCATAGCCGCATATCTGGTCATCTTGGAATACTCTCCTCAATGCATCGGTCCTTCCTTGCTCAGTAGAATCATATAGTGCTAGCTCTCCAACAACAAGTATCTGCATAATCCGATAGACATCTTCTGGTGTCACTACCATCTTGTCGGTGGGTAAATTAAAGGTGTTATGCTCACTATGCCACTTCTCTGCAAAAGCTATCAATAGACAACTTTTAATCCTAATTTGGGGCATATCTATTAGAGAGGACAATCTGCATCGTGTAATAACAACTACCTCAATTTGTGCTAGGCGGGGTATCAAATCCCACATCCTAGGGAAACTTTGATCAAATCTCGTGAGCTTTAATCTATTATCCAACCTCACCTATCATGAGGTTTATCAATCAATCTATCATCCAACCTCGCCTATCATGAGGTTTATCAATCAATCTATCATCAAACCTCACCTATCATGAGGTTTATCAATCAATATATCATTCAACCTTACTTATCATGAGGTTTATCAATCAATCAATGCACCTCACCTATCATGAGATCAATAAATCAATCAAATTGTCATTAATCCTCACCTATCATGAGGTCAATTATCATCATCCTATCATTGAACCTCACCTGTCATGAGGTCAATCATCATCTAGTCTATCAACATCAGCAATCATCATCAAATCAAGGGCCGATGCAATGAAAAATCATCAAAATTAGGGAGTCTAATAAAAAATTCACCATTCTGCCATGTATGTGCTAGAACAGTGCTTCAATGCGCTACAAAACTCTATGTGCCAAAAAAAGCCATGGATGCGCCAAAACAAGATTTCAATGCACCGAAATACCCTATGCACCATCAAATTGAACCAATGCGCTAAAACCCTCTATCATTGCACTAAATGATCCTATGTGCTACATCATTAACCTGATGCACTAAACTACATCACCTACTTGCTAATAGACCCAATGCGCTAGAATAGTTATTGAATGCACTAAATGTCTGGCTCTAAGTGCTAAATTTATCGATGTATTAAATCCCCTTATGAATGTACCACAATACTAACCCTATGCACTAGAATAGTTAATCTATGTGCTACATCGAGTGGTCTATGTGTTAAAAAAATCAAAACCAAATTCATATGTGGAAAAAGGAGGGAAAAACAAATTGCACAATTTACAATTAGGTTTTTCAGGGTACATACCGGAGGTCCATACATTGTCAGATAGTTGTGTTGTTGCATGCACTCGAATCAGTGTGTGTGGTAGGGGATCACCATCTTGCTCCAAAGTTGCTCAATCACTCTATCACTCTCAAGTTTTTAAAATACAAATGCACAAATGAAGTTCTAAATCACCTTTTTAACCTTTTTAAAGAGTTATTAAGTGGGAATTTTGTGGCATTGTTTTATTTTATTTTTCAAATGGGCTTAATTAATCATTTCATCACTTGGTGGCTTAAACACCATTTTTCAGGAGATAAATCATTTCTGGATCATAAAATTTTGAAATCATCATCAAATCATCGAAAAATCATCAAATTTTTTAAAAATATTTCAAAAAATCCTTAAAGTTAAAAAATTCATCAATTTATCTCCTGAGGGGGCATATATCCATCGTCACCTAAAAATCCGTGCATCTGGGGCATCAATCTTTTTCTTTGAAGCAATGTAAACATTGTACTTCAAAGAGGGGCAAAATGTATCACATAAAATTGTTCAAGATAATTAATTAAATTACAAGTTATTTAATTAATACACCCTTTAATTTGTCTACTTATCCAAATTTATTTATATAGTTCATACTCTTCTAATTCTTCAATCTAAAATCACATTCCTCTATTTTAATTAAATAAACAAATTCACATAGTTTGTTTTATTTAATTAATAATATGCTCACTAAATTTAAATCCCAAATTTAAATTTATGCACATGTCTCCAACTTTTCCTCTTGCCACCTCATCAAGTGTCACATGAATTTAAATATGTCTAATATTTAAATTCCTAATTTGAATTTAGGCACATATTGGACACTTGGTAATCTCAGACATTTTATTCTCTCATACATTTGGCACGTTGCCTTTGGTCAAGGGAACATCCTCCATGATTCTTGCATCTCCACCATTCATCTTTCAAGTTTAAATCTTGACCATTGATTGCTAACACATCACAAGATTCTTTGGAAATCCTATAAATACAACCTCTTACTACAACATTTTGCAATCCCATCTTTTGAGTAAACTTATTAAATTAGAGTATTGGAGCATTTAGCAATTTGCATTATAGTATCATTTTTAACTTAGAATCATGTCTTATTTTAGTATTTGAATTTCCATTATCATCTTAGATTTTATACAACATTTGCATCATAATCTCTAGCATCAATATCCATTGTCATATCACCATTATCATTTGTTGATAAATCATTTAGGAACTAGATTCTTGCATTTTGAATAGCATCTCATTTCTCAAGTTGTCATTCTAACAATCATAGTGCACACACAATCTAAGAGCCAATATGATTTAATGAATCCTTGAGAATAGAGAACAATGGAACAATTTTAGATATTTGTTTTGTTTTAATTTGGTTAATTCTGTGATTTAAATCTTTAATGTAATATGTTTAATTGAGTTTGTGTGTTTGATTATTGATTTACTAACCTCCAAAATTCACACATACACAATTGCAATTAATGGACACATTGTAAATAATTAAGACAACCTACAATTTTATTTTGCATTTCCATAGTCAATTTCCAACTAAAAATAATTGATGTAGAAATGCAAAGACCAATTTTCTATTTTATGCAAATGGTTCTTCATCTCCCATGCATTGCTTGTTAGACAAGAATAAAGAAGTGGACTATAACATGGGGTTTAAAATGTTGTACAATGCTCTAATTAGATGTAGAGATATAAAATAATTTCTTCACCAAATTTGAGTGCTTTATAACATCTTCAAATTACGTAAGTCAAATTCATATCTTTTAATGCACACAACTTTTCTTTAATTGATATATCCATCTAATTATCCATAAAAATATATAAATTGATTTTCGAACATCTCTATTCATTACAATGTACTCGACGAATCTTATCCTTGGTAAAATCCAAAGTCAAAATATTCACCTCCTACTATAAACTAACCTCATGTTATTTCATATTGGCTTATTAACATGCTTTCCCTTTTTTGACTCATTCAAACAATTGCAAATATTTCTCAATATTTATACTTCATATTGCATTACAAAAATAAGTTTCTTCCTTGCTTCCCATTGAATAGCCATTTGCGGTGGACCCCTATTAGCTGATCGGTGCATGCCTATGCATGTGACTGCTAATTTTAGATATAAGAAAAATAAAAGACATCTTTATACAATCTTCAAAAACTATCACTAAAATGAAAATTATACAAAAAGTATGTAATTAGTGAAATAAGAAATTGATAATGAACATATGACAACTAGGTAACTCTTCCATTAGTCGTCGAGGATATCTTTTCACTTTTATATTTCCTAAAATACTTATAATAGCTCTCTTGGTATTGTCAAATTTTCATCATTTCCATTCAAAAGAAAAAAAAAATTTCAAAAAAAAATTTCATAGGCTTCTCCACTGTGTAATATAATTTCCATAAAAGAAATATTTGATTCAATGATAAATAAAATACATTTTTCCTTTTCTATTTGCGCAAATCCATTAGAGGTAACCTTTACTTAGTTTTCACGAAAGATAAAAATGCACACCAGGGAACAATACATTTTTTTTTATTGAGAAAAATGTTGAGATTACAATGGAAATGCAGTGAAAAACTACAAAATAAAATTACAACAACATAGTTGTAACAGTGGCAGCAAAGCATAATCTACAAGAAAAGCTAAGACATACATCGACATAAAGAGACAAGACGAACCAGCAGCCTATAGAAGCATAAACTTAAACCATATAGCAGTACAAATGATACAATTACAAAAATTACATTAAGAACCAGCCACTAACAACCACCCAAAGTGGATAAAAAAATCAATCTTGAAAAAAAGACTTTAGGCCATGGGAGACAATGACCATCCTCTTGTTGAAAAGTTGATTGACTTGAAGCTTGATCTGCTGAATTTGAGAGTTGATCTTTAAATTCTTCTCAGCTTTAGCTTGTAAGTAAGAAAATAAAGAGATTAGACAATAAAAAATGTCTGAGTACAGGCCGAAAAATGCAACTCCCTGATGATCATTTAGACTATTAAAAACAACTCTACACCTGTTTCTCCATATGAATGAAAGAATGACATGTCTAACTCCATCTACTATGAAATTATGATGTAAACCAACACCAAGAAGTGCTTCTCTCCAATTTAAAACATGCCCAAAGATAGCTGGTAGGTCATTAAAAATAGCGTACCACTATTGTTTAACAAATTGGCATCCCCAAAAAATATGCCTTATATCTTCTTTCCTTTGACAAAAGGGACAATTAGCCGGTTGGATCATCATACATTTCAACCTGTCCTCAATGGGTAGTTTGCAATGTAAAATCTTCCAAGCAATTAATTGAGCATCTATGTTAGCTTTTGATTTCCAAATCTGAGCAGATAATTTAGTCCAAAATTTTTCACTATATCTACAATTCCACTTGAGATTCAATTGAGATCTTAAAAATAGATTTGGAAGCAACTGCAAGTAAACCTTTTTCAAAGGAAAGAAGAGAAAAGGATAAGAGGACAGCCATAACCAATCCTTGTAAAAATTGCAGTGGATAGGAGTGCACAGTTTCATAGTTAGATCAAGCAGAACCAAAGATCGAACAAAAATTAAAAACAATACCAGGGAACAACTTGCTTATTTTTTAGATGTTGCATTTAACATTATTCTAATTTGTATATAATGGTTATTAATATTAACACTACATTAAATTTGTTTGTGTGTTTTTTAATTGGATTCCACATAATTTTTATTTTCTATGTTTATTTAGTGCTTTTAATGTAATGTTAGGAAATTTTATTAGATTATCTATATTGAATAAGAAAAAATGACATCATATTTTTTGAGAGTGATGTCTTTGATCTTTTTTTTATTCATTCAATCAATATCTTTACATGATTTGGATTAAAAGAGTATTTATTCATGTTGTGTATAAATGAATAAGCATAAGAACTATTTTATGTGCACTTTAAGGTAAAGATACAAGCAATATTTTAAGAATTCACAAAAATGGAATCTATAAACACAAGTTAGTTCCATGAGCCAAATCACACCCACATCTATAAGATGAAACCCACAATGATGAAAACAACTTAGTATGATAGGAAAACATTCACTAATTCTATAACATTTGTATAAACATCACCAATATTTTTGCAACACTGATAAATCAACATCTAACATATATCACAATAAAATTTAACAAAAATATATATTTACTTAAAATTGTAAAAATATCAAAACCTAACTTTGACATCATATTCATTGATCCATAGAAAATTTTAAAAAAATTACATTCATTTACTTTTTTTATTTGGGGGTCATATGTATGCATGTTTTGGCTTCTAAAATACATTTTTTAAATGTCACTTTGTTACATCCTTCATTAAACCAAATTTTATCATCTTGGTATTATAATAAATTATATATTTGATAAGTAGAAACATAAACTTAAATTTCATGGTTTTATGCTATGTGGGTATTCTATCTAAAAAAAATTCAAAAATTTATTTCAACTATAAAAAATCTAATTTTTAGTATAAAAATTGTCCTTTTAACTAAAAAGTGAACCCATTATTCAAATTTGACATTCGCATGATCCATTCTTTTTCTTCATAAGAACCTTTCATGAAGAATATAGGCTAGAACTAGGCTTAATGTGAACCATTTCTAACAACTTCTTTATGACCTTGTCTATCTCCTCTTTATACATTCTTTAGTGGTGATAAGTAGTGGTTATGATAATATTA
>VDFB02379711.1:27806777-27867883 GCA_007258455.2 Sequoia sempervirens | reverse complement strand
AAGTAAACATTGTGATATTCCAATGAATATGTAGCGGAAGCCGAAATGCCGACCTTGATTTTCTGGGGCAGAATCTTTGTGAGGTCTATTTTATATGATAAAATTGGTGTTTTTGGTTTTTGTAGGTCGGTCGTAAGAAACACGTGAAGCCTCTTTGCTAAGCCTGTCAAAATTTTTTTATGCTAGGCAAAGAATGAAAACATGCACAACGGAAGTGTATGTAAGGAAGGAGACAGACACACAAGGAGACATAAATATTTTCAATATTTTATTTACTCAGAAAAAGATTACATAAAAAATTGTTTACTTATGAAAATATTCAGAGCAAATGCTCTGTACCCATATACTACAGAAGCTGTGCATTTTCCAGCACACTGATGCTTCTGCACTGCTGCTCCATGTGGGATAGCTTCTGGCGCATGGGCGCAAGGCTTATTGACTTCTGCTGTGGCAGATACTCCTGAAATTCATTGTTCAGATGCTCCTGAACATTCCTTCTTCTGCTATGTTCTGCTGAACATTCCCTCTTTCTGTCTCACCCAGAAAAACTTTGTCTGCTTACTTGCACAGAATATACATTCAATGCAACTTTTAGCTTTTCAGCCAATACACAAAAAAAATTGCCGCTCAAAATTTGAACTCACCTACCAATAATAAATTACTGCTAGAAAGCAATTACTTGACAGCAAGAATGTCAGACACGACAGGGGGGGAAAAGATCTGAGTTGATTTCATCTGACAGTGCATTTAATGCATCTGTCTGTTGGCTACTCAAGATTAATATTTCCAACTCTCCCCCTTAATCTTGAGTCTTTCTGCTCTGCATCATTATTTGGAAACTTCCAGCACAATACTTCTAGAGCAACTTTTGGAGCAAAGTTTTTGGTGCAAAAGTTCCTGCTCTTCAACACTCTGCGAAACTTCCGGTGCATCACCATAAAAGTTCTGGAGCACCGGTGAAAAGTTTTTGGCGCAAACCTGTTTTTCAACACTCTGTGAAACTTCCAGCGCATCGCCATAAAAGTTCCGGAGCACCGGTGAAAAGTTTCTGGCGCAAACCTGTTTGCCTTTGTTCTGCATTTTGGAACTTTCTGCTGAAGTTCCGGCGCACCTGCGCTTCTCTGTGTTTTCCAGAACTGAAGTTCTGACGCATTCTTGCACACCTAGCCTATATCTTAGGCGCTCAAAAGGTTCTTTTGACAAAACCTTTGTAAAAATATCTAAGAGTTGCTGCTCTGACCTGCAAAATGCCATTTTAATTTCATTATTCTCAACCAATTCTCTGATAAAATGATACCTAATTTCAATATGTTTGCTTCTTCCATGAAACATAAGATTTTTGGTTAAGGCTATTGATGAAACATTGTCACAGAAAATTACTGTTCCATCCTCTTGTTCTTCTCTCAAATCTGCTAAGATCCTTCTTAGCCACACAGCTTGGCATGCTGCTGCATTCGCTGCTATGTATTCTGCTTCGGCTGTGTATAAGGCAACAATCGGTTGTTTCTTCGAAGCCCATGAAACTGCTCCTGAACCCAAGTGAAAAACATACTCGGATGTGCTCTTTCTATCATCCACATTTCCTGCCCAATCACTGTCAGTGTACCCAACCAGCTAAAACTCATTACAGGCAGTATACATTATGCCATAGTTTTTTGTGCCATTGACATACCTGAGAATCCTTTTACCTGCTTGCCAGTGTGTGTCCTTAGGTTGAACCATGAACCTAGAAATCAGGCTTACCGCATACATTAAATCTGGTCTCGTAGCTGTCAAGTACATGAGGCTTCCAACCATGCTCTTATAGAGGGTTGGGTTAACATTATTGCTACTGTCTTCTTTACTCAACTTCAGACCTATAGTTGTTGGGGTTGGGGCTACTTTGCTGTCCAACATCCTAAATATTTTCAAGATTTGTTTGGCATAACTTGATTGTGAAATAAAGATGCCATTATCCAATTGTTGGACCTCTATGCCTAGAAAATATCTTAAGAGTCCTAAATCTGTTATTTCAAACTCTCTTTTCATGGCGTCTTTAAAATCAGCAATGAGGAAATCATCATCCCCAGTAAATACTAAATCATCTACATACAAGACAACAATTAAAACCTTACCATTTGCTGCCTTGATGTAAAGAGTGAGCTCACCATCGCTTTTGATAAAGCCATTGCTCATTAAGTATGAGTCAATCCTGCTGTACCATGCTCGTGGAGCTTGTTTAAGCCCATAAAGAGTTTTCTTTAGCCTATATACCTTGTGTTCTTTACCTGGAACTTCATATCCAAAGGGCTGCTCCACATATACCTCTTCTTTTAAGATTCCATTCAGGAAGACGGACTTCACATCCATTTGATAAACCTTCCTCATGTGCTGGGCTGCAATTGCAATGACTACCCGCATGGTCTCCATCCTTGCAACAGGGGAAAAAGTTTCATCATAATCTCTCCCAAACTGCTATTTGTACCCCTTGAAAACTAATCTTGCCTTATGCCTTTCTATTCTTCCTTCGACATTACATTTGGTCTTGTAGACCCATTTGACACCAATAACTGATTTCCCTTTGGGTAAATCAGTGAGCTCCCATGTCTTGTTTCTTTCTATTGCATCTATCTCCTCATCCATGGCCTCACACCATTTCTGTTCTTTCACAGCCTCCTCAAAATAAATAGGATCACTATGAGAAAATAATGTAAAATTTACACTCTCATTAAAAACTTCATCATACCTTTCACCTTGGTAGATCTCCCTTAGACTCTTAGTCTTTCTTGGCACTAGGGAGGCAAGAGTGGAGTCTAAATTTCCAGAGCTACTTGGCTACTGGCCTGATGAAGAAGTCTGCTACTGTAGGTTTTCGGAGCAACTTTCCTATTGAAAGTTTCCAGAGCTCCTTCCCTGCTGGAAGTTTTCGGAGTTCCTTCTCTGCTGAGAATTTTTAGAGCTACTACTGCTGTTTTCTAAATTGTCAGCTTCTTGTAGGTTTCCAACGCATCTGCGCTCTAAAGCTTCTTCATCCTTAAGGGGTATGGAGACAGAAATATTAGTATTGCTGTCAACTTTTCCTTCCCACGACTCATTTTCTAGGAACTCCACGTCCCTACTGATGATTACTTTCTTGGTGACCGGATTATATAGCCGATAGGCTTTTGACTCTGTACAGTAGCCCAAGAAAAGACACTTTCACCCTTGTCATCCAATTTCTGCCTATTTTCTTTAGGCACATGTGCATAGGCTACACACCCAAACACTCTCAAGTGCTCAACTGACCACTTTTGTTTTGTCCATGCCTCTTGAGGGATTTTATCATGGACTACCTTCGTTGGACTTCTATTTATCAGATAAACAGCTGTTGCTACAGCCTCTCCCCAATATTCGATAGGGAGTCCCTTTGCTTTCATTATGCTCCTTGCCATCTCCATAATGGTCGTGTTTTTCCTTTTAGCCACTCCATTTTGCTGCGGAGTATAACTGGCTGGGAGTTCCTTCTTGATGCCATTTTTCCTACAGAAATTTGCAAATTGATTGGAGGTATACTCTCCTCCATGATCTGACCTTAGGACCTTAATAAAGTGTCCACTCTCCTTTTCAGCCTAGGCCTTAAATAACAAAAACTTGTCAAATGCTTCAGACTTATGTTGCAAAAAATAGACCCATGTCCTACAGCTGTAATCATCTATAAAGGTCATAAAAAATATGCTTTTTCCAAAAGACAAATTTTGCATAGGGCCTACCAAATCAGTGTGCACCAACTCCAATGGTGCTCTAGCCCTTGTAGAGTTGCCTAAATTAAAAGGCTACCTATGTTGCTTGCCCAAAATGCAAGCTTCACATCTAACATTAGACTCTACAATTTTTGGCAAACCATCTATCATATTTTTCTTGGACAAAAGACTCAAACCAGAGTAACCTAAGTGTCCATACTTGAGGTGCCATAGCTTGGAGATATCTTGAATGGCTGCTTTGAAGGCTGATTGCTGCAGGCCTTTTGACTATGTTGAGATTTGCATCTTGAGAGGAAATATTCAGTTTTGTGTCATTTGAACCGCTATCATAACTCTTTTACTTCCATCTTTATCATAGATGATGCATTCCCCTTTCTCCATCAGCACTCTATACCTGTTTTGGACCATCTATCCAATGCTCAAGAGGTTATGTTTCAATCCTGGGGCATAAAAGACATCATATATTTGTCTTTCATCACTATGCTTGGTTTGTAGGCATACCATGCCTTTGCCCATGACTGGAACCATCTCATTGTTCCCCATTTTTATTTCAGACTTCATGCTGCTATCAATGGAGGCAAACAAGTCTTTGTTACCACTCATGTGGTTGCTGCAGCCGTTGTCCAAATACCAAACTTCAGCACTGCTCTGTTCTGCAAGGTTACATGCAATGAACAGTTGTGACTGTCTTTCATTTCCAGCCACATTTGAGTCAGCAACATGTGCATTCTGACTCCCTTGGTCACGTTTTTTCCTACAATCACTTGCATAGTGACCATACCTTTGACAGTTGTAGCACTGCACATTTCTTTTATCCTTTTTCTGATAAGAACTGCTGTTCTTTTTTCCTCCTTGGGAACTGGTCGCCCCCTCATGACTGCTTGCTCAGGCTAAGCTTTCATCACATCATTTCCACGTCTAGAGTTTCCTCTACTACGTCTGGAGCCTTTTCTACCTCTCCCCCTTCCTCTTGCATTCGACTGAGCATTAAAAGTTTGCTCTTGGGAGGAGGTTGCAGAGCTATTTAGGCGCTGCTCATGGGTTTGTAGAGAACCCATTAGCTCATCAACTGACAAAGTTGTGAGATCTTTTTCCTTTTTAATGGTAATCACCACCGGATCAAACTTTGTGGGAAGGCTTCTCAATATCTTCTCCACAATCTTCTATTCTTTCAAAGTTTCACCACTTATCCTCAGCTAGTTAATCAAAGTGGCTGCCCTTGTGTGAAAATCTATAATGGACTCGTTTTCCTTCATCTGCATGGTCTCAAACTCTCTCCATTGCAGCTGGAGTTTGACTGATCTGACTTTCTTAGATCCTTTGCAGGTGGTTTGAAGTGTTTCCCACGCTTCTTCTGCATAAGTAGCTGATGCTATTCGGGGAAAAATAGCCTTTGTCAAGGCTGCCTCAATCAGGCTGAGGACTTTTGCATCATTCTTTCATGTCTCCTTCAACTGGTTCTTTTGAGCATTGCTCAATGCTGTAAATGCAGTTGGGTCAGTCACATCTGTGAACCCATTTGTAACAAGTTCCCATAAATCATTTGCAATAAAAATAGTTTTCATTTTCTTTGCCCAAACATCATAATTTCTACCATAAAAAATAGGTGGCTACTGCCAACTCCTATTGTCTCCTCCATCCATTATGCTAAATGGGGGAAACTAAAAATACCCAGATAAGATCTAAGGCTTTCACAAATACCCAAAAATAAAGATTTTGTTTCTGCATGCCTAGGACAAAGCTAAGGCTTTAAAAATTGACTGCCCAATAAACCTATGGCTCTGATACCATGTCAAAACTTTTATGCCAGGCAAAGAATGAAAACATGCACAACGGAAGTGTATGTAAGGAAGGAGATAGACACACAAGGAGACATAAATATTTTCAATATTCTATTTATTTAGAAAAAGATTACATACAAAAACTGTTTACTTATGAAAATATTCAGAGCAAATGCTCTGTACCCGTATACTACAGAAGCTGTGCGTTTTCCAACACACTAACGCTTCTGCGCTGCTAATCCGTGTGGGATAGCTTCCGGTGCATGGGCGCAAGACTTACTGACTTCTACTGCGGTAGATACTCCTGAACTTCATTGTTCAGATGCTCCTAAAAATTCCTTCTTCTGCTATGTTCTACTGAACATTCCCTTTTTTTGTCTCACCCAGAAAAACTCTGTCTGCTTACTTGCACAAAATATACAAAAACATCACAAATAAAGAAGAAGAGATTATTGGAAAGAAACTAAAAAACTTATAATAGCACAAGCCAAACCTATTTGAAATCAAAGGAATTGGAATCCTTTTATGAGAAAATCTACCTTTGAAATAATGCTACTCACATCGATTCCCATTTGGTTACAATCTGGGTCAAACAGATCATTTCTGAATGTGTCGATTTCCACGGAAACAATATGATTGGAATGATTTCCATCGGTTGATTGGTTAAAGAGACCAAGCCATTGGCCTATACAGTTTTGTGGTGGCTCAAAGTCAACAGGGGCAAGGAAGAAGGCAAGCCCATCGCCATAAGGGAATGAATCATTATCGTTTATATCAATAAGAAATTGAAAACTAGAAGAAAAATTTAGTAGAAAAGAAAAGCTATCGTCCCAAAGAGAAATTGATTGGTTGTAAGTCATCCAGGAGAATGTCGCCTGGGTTATGTCTCCATTTGAGAGAACCATATAAGTCTCTTCCACCAATATCATCCAGTCTGATGCATATGCGACGTCCCCCTTCAAGCTGAAATTCGTTGTAAGAGGAAATGTAAAGAGGGAGCTTTCTGCTTGTGCTTCAAATATGACACTAGTAAATGCAATACAAGAGCACACGAAAAAAAGAGATGAGGTATTTGCCATGCGGGCTTGAATTCCTTTTTCTTCTATTTCATCTAATCTGTTATGTAGTCTTTATGCTGTTCCTCAACTCCCATGGAGAGAAATCACATAATGTTTGAAAATTAAATGCTCCTAAGCCTCTTCCCATTTGCACCTACCTATCAAGGGCATTCGATGCCTATAGCTGAAAGATTTTTTTGGGGATTTCCTTCCCCACTTGCTCCTAACGTGCACCTGAAGACTATAGAAGAAGTTAATGAAGTTAGGAATTTTTGAATTCCAATTCAATGCTAGTAGGTAATTTTGAATTTGAGAGGGAATGAATTAAAAGACAAAAAGAATGAAGGCAGATTATTCTATTAGTGGAGAAGAGTAAGTTGAGAGAAGACTCAGTAGGAGTTAAAGAATTTTCTGTGCAGCAACAATTTGTAGATAGAGAATGTTTTGTGTGAGCTTCTGAAAACTCCTGAATAGCAGCAGCTATTTGTTTTGTGTGTGAATAGAGATTGCTCCTAAAGAGCTCTACGTAGCTCTTGAAGTTGTCTATTTTTTTGTTGAGTAGCTAATGAAGCTCCCAATAGATTGTGATTCATAGTTTAGAGTTTTCTTTCAGTAGTTTGAGTTTTATCTTTCCTATATTGTCATTTCCAGCATATTTAATACAAAAGGAAAATACTGTATTCCTAGATTTGTCTCCTTGTTTTATTTGTTTATTCAACATTCGTATTCCTCTATTTTTGGGGAAAATAGAGCAACAACTCTGTGTATTCAAATTTTTTGACATGGTATTAGAGCCATAGGCCCCATTTCCTCGTGAGTTAAGGCATTTTTTTTATCTAGGTATTGAGTTTTTATTGTGTAGGAGACATGACTGTAGATGAGGGAAAGAGCTAGCAACAACCATCATCCTTTAATGAACAAAACTATGATGTTTGGGTGAAGAAGATGAAGACCATAATGGTCGCCAATGATTTGTGGGAGTTTGTGGTTAGTGGTTTCAATAATGTAACTGACCCAACAACATATGTTGTGCTCACAAACAACCAGAAGACCCAGTTGAAGGAGTTGAGTAGGAAAAATGCTAAGGCATTGAGTTTGATAGAAGTAGCCTTGACAAAGGCCATTTTTCTTAGAATAGCAATACCTAACTATGCAAAGGGAGCTTGGGAAATCCTTCAAATGAACTACAAAGGGACTGAGAAGGTTAGATTGGTGAAGCTCTAGATGCTTCGAAGATAGTTTGAGACTCTTGAAATAGAGGAGAGTGAGTCCATCTCAGTTTTCCACACAAGACTCTCAAGTTTGATAAACCAGTTGAGAGTGAATGTTGATATCACTGATGATTAGAGGATTGTGGAGAAAATCCTTAGGAGCTTACCCACGAAATTTGATGCAATGGTGATTTCTATCGAAGAGGAAAAGGATCTCACAATGTTGTCTATTGATGAGCTGATGGGTTCTCTGCAAACCCATGAGCAATACCTAAATAGGTTTGCAAGTTCCTCCCAAGAGCAAGATTTTAAAGCTCAGTCAAATGCAAGAGGAAGGGGGAGAGGTAGAAACAACTCCAAACATGGTAGAGAGAGATCTAGACATGGTAATGTTGGAGAAGAAAGCTCAATGCGAGCAAATAGCCAAGAGGGAGCAAGTAGCTCTCAGATCAGATCCTAAAGAGGCAAGAAGAACAATAGTTCAAACCAGAAGAATGACAAAAGAAATGTTGAATGCTACTACTATTATAAGTTTGACGATTATGCGAGTGAATGTTGGACAAAGCAGAGAGATTAGTCAAAACAAAGTGCAAATGTGGCTGAAAGAAACCAGTCGACAACCTTCATCATATGCAACATTGGTGAAGAAGGCAGCCCTGAAGTCTGGTATTTGGACAGTGGTTGCAACAACCACATGAGTGGTAATGAAAGTCTATTTTCTTTCATTGATAAAAATGTTAAGTCTAAGATAAGAATGGGGAACAATGGAGTAGTTCCTATTGTTGGAAGATGATCTATTATGATCCGAAACAAGCAAGGTGAGAAGGAGATATATAATGTATTTCTTGCTCTTGGGTTAAAGTACAACCTCATGAGTGTTGGTCAGTTGATCGAAAATGGATACAAAGTGCTGATGGAGAAGGGTCAATGTGTCATTTATGACAAGAATGAGAGGAAGGTGTTTGCAGCAGTCCAAATGACAAAGAACCAGATGTTTCCCATTTCAATCCATTCCTGCATCTCAAGAATGGAGAATGTATAGTAGTACATCATGTAGCGCTCAAGAGCACCATTCAAGATCCCTCCAACCTATGGCATCTCAAGTATGGACATTTAGACTATGTTGGTTTGAGTCTTTTGTCCAAGACTAAAACGATTGATGGTTTGCCAAGAATAGTAGAGCCTAATGCTAGATGTGAGGCTTGTATTTTGGGCAAGCAACATAGGTATCCCTTTGAATCGGGCAACTCTACAAGGGAAAGTGCACCATTGGAGCTGGTGCACACAGATTTGGTAGGCCCTAAGCAAATCATTTCTATTGGTAAAAGCAAATTTTTTATGACCTTTATTGATGATTACAGCTGTAAGACATGGGTCTACTTTTTGCAATATAAATCTAAAGCTTTCAATAAGTTTTTGTTGTTTAAGGCCCAGGCTAAAAAGGAGAGTGGACATTTTATCAAGGTCTTAAGGTCAAATCGTGGAGGAGAGTATTCCTCTAATTTGTTTGTGAATTTTTGCAAGCAAAATGGAATCAAGAAGGAGCTTACAGCTAATTATACTTCACAGCAAAATGGAGTGGTTGAAAGAAAGAATCGAACCATTGTTGAGATGGAAAGGAGCATGATGAAAGCAAAGGGACTCCCAACTGAATATTGGGGAGAGGCTATAGCAACAACTGTTTATTTGATAAATAGAAGTCCAACAAAGGCAGTTCGTGACAAGATCCCTCAAGAAGAATGGACAAGACGAAAGTGGACGGTTGAGCACTTGAGAGTGTTTGGGTGTGTAGCATATGCACATGTACCTAAAGAAAAGAGGCAAAAATTGGATGACAAGGGTGAAAAATGCATTTTCATGGGCTATAGTGAAGAGTCTAAAGCCTATCGGCTATACAATCCAATGACCAAAGATAGTCATTATTAGGGATGTGGAGTTCATAGAAGACAAGTCATGGGATGGAGTGGTAGATTCTGAAAACTCAGAATCGCTCCTAACAGCTCCTAAAGAAGCAAAAACTAAACATGAAGTTCAACAAGATGAGTCAGTAGAGGCTCCTGAAAGTGTCAGACGAGCTCCTAAAGAGCTCTTGAGAGCTCCTGAAAGCTCCGGACAGCTCCTGACAACTCCTGAAGTCAGAAGACAGTCAGCAAGATAGTTAGGAAGACTGCCACAGTCAAGAATACTGTCACAACCAGCCAAAGAATTGGCTCTTGAAGGTACCAATCGAGCTCTTAAGAGGCCCTTAAGAGCTCCTGAAGTTGGTAGATAGTCAGGAAGATTGTCACAGATAGTGAGAGATTCAGCTACAATGAGCTTTGGACGAGCTCCTAAAAGCTCTTGAAGTGAGCAAAAAGAAAGGCAAGCAACTAGAGATAGCCAGAAGATTGGATCCTGAAAGCTCCAGAAGATCAGCTCCTGAAGAACTGTTGAGAGCTCCTGAAATCGCTGGTAGAGCTCCTAAGAGCTCTTGACAGCTCTTGAACCTGTATGTTCAACACAACAACAATAGTAGTGAAATTTCAGAACCACCTCTCACCTCCCTAATACCAAAAAATACCAAGAGTCTAAGGGAGATCTACCAAAATGAAAGGTATAATGAAGAATTTGATGAGAGTGTAAATTTTACATTATTTTCTCATAGTTATCCAATTTATTTTGAAGAAGTTGTGAAAGAGGAGAAATGGTGTGAGGCCATGGATGAGAAGATAAATGCAATAGAGAGGAAAAACACATGGGAGTTAACAAATTTTCCTTCAAATAAGCAAGTTATTGGGGTGAAATGGGTCTACAAGACCAAATGCAATGCCAAAGGAAGGATAGACCGACACAAGGAAAGATTAGTTGTCAAGGGGTACAAACAATAGTTTGGGAGAGATTATAATGAGACATTTTCCCCTATTGCAAGGATGGAAATCATGCGGGTAGTCATAGCAATTGCAGCCCAACACATGTGGAAGGTATTTCAAATGGATGTGAAGTCTACCTTCCTAAATGGAGTGTTGAAAGAAGAGGTTTATGTGGAGTAGCCATTCGGATATGAAGTTCCGAGTCAAGAACACAAGGTGTATAGGCTGTAGAAAGCTCTTATGGGCTGAAGCAAGCTCCACGGGCATGGTATAGTAGGATTGACTCATATTTGCTGAGCAATGGCTTTAGCAAAAGTGATGGTGAGCCCACTCTTTACATCAAGGCAGCAAATGGTAAGCTTTTGATTATTGTCTTGTATGCTGATGATTTAGTTTTTATTGGAGATGATGATTTCCTCATTGTTAATTTTAAAGAGGCCATGAAAAGAGAGTTTGAAATGACAGATTTAGGTCTCTTGAGATATTTTCTAGGCATAGAAGTAAAACAAATTCATGATGGTATATTTATCTCTCAAGAAAAATATGCAAATGAGATCTTGAAGAGATTTAGGATGCTTGAAAGCAA
The DNA here is from genome assembly GCA_007258455.2 of Sequoia sempervirens. NCBI lineage: Eukaryota > Viridiplantae > Streptophyta > Pinopsida > Cupressales > Cupressaceae > Sequoia > Sequoia sempervirens. The sequence continues at coordinate 27,856,679 of VDFB02379711.1, read as the reverse complement.
GCCTACCCCAACACCAAAATCCATGGGTCTGAAGTTGAGCAAGGAAGATTGTAGCAACAATGTGGATCCAACTATGTTTAAGAGTTTGGTTGGAATTTTAATGCATTTAACAACAACTAGACCTGATATAATGCACACTATGAGTCTTATTTCTAGGTTTATGGAGACTCCATGGGACACCCATTGGAAAGTGGGTAAAATAACCTTGAGGTATGTGAATGGCACCAAAGGATATGGCATTTTGTACACAACAACAAATATTTTTGGGCTGGTTTGATACACAGACAGTGATTGGGTAGGAATTTTGGATGATAGGAAGAGAACATCGTCCTATGTGTTTTATTTGGGTTCGGGAGTCATTTCATGGGCTTCCAAGAAATAATCCATTGTTTTCCTATATACAGCCGAGGCTGAGTATATAGCAACAAATATAGCAACATGTCAAGCTATTTGGCTAAGAAGAATCTTGGTAGATTTGAGAGAAGAACAAGAGGATGAAACAGTAATTTGTTGTGACAACGTTTCATCAATAGCCTTGATGAAAAATCTTGTGTTTCATGTAAGGGGAAAGCACATTGAAATCAGGTATCATTTTATTAGAGAATTGGTTGAGAATGGTGAAATTAAAATGCATTTTGTAGGTTTGAGTAGCAGCTAGCAGACATATTCACCAAACCTTTGAGTAGAGACAGTTTCGAGCGCCTGAGAATCAGATTGGGCATTGTTGATTTGGATCAAGATTTATCCTGTTTATCGGCTCAAGACTAAGGGGGAGTGTTGGAAAATTAAATGCTCCTGAGCTTCTTCCCATTTGCACCTACCTATAAGGGGTATTCGATGCCTGCAACTAAAATATTGTTTTGGGGATTCCCTTCCCCACTTGCTCTTGATGTGCACCTAAAGACTGCAAAAGAAGTTAATGAAGTTAGGAATTTTTGAATTCCAATTCAATGCTAGTAGGTAATTTTGAATTTGAGAGGTAATGAGTTAAAAGACAAAAATAATGAAGGCATATTATTCTTTCAGTGGAGAAGAGTAAGTTGAGAGAAGAATCAGTAGGAGTTAAAGAATTTTCTATGCAGCAGCAGTCTGTAGATAGAGAATGTTTTTTGTGAGCTTTTGAAAGCTCCTGAACAACAACAACTGTTTGTTTTGTGCGTGAGTAGATATTTCTCCTAAAGAGCTTTGCGTAGCTCCTGAAGTTGTCTATTTTTGGTTGAGCAGCTAATGAAGCTCTCAAAAAATTGTGATTCATAGCTTACAGTTTGCTTTCAGTAGTTTGAGTTTTATCTTTCCTATATTGTCATTTCTAGCATAATTAATACAAAAGGAAAATATTGCATGCCCAGATTTGTCTCCTTGTTTTGTTTGTTTATTCTGCATTTGTATTTCTCTATTTTTTGGGAAAACAAAGCAACACCTCTATGTGATTTTTGTGCATTTAGAAATTTTGACACATAAAACCTCAATATCCACGATAAAATGAGGGTTTAATTGAGGCTAATTTTTATAAAAAGTTTCTTGGACTATTGTAATAAAACATATCTTCAGATAAACTGCACTGTGTCTGTGTGGGATGAACTTTGAAAATTCCACGAGTAGTGGGCTAGTCCGTCCACTCGATCAATTATTGCTTGGTTATGTCATCCCTTTTTATTTAATAAGAAGGCATCAATTTCTTTTCAGAATTAACTCTGGTTTGTTGTTTCTCTTTTTATTCTTGTTACCTTTCAAACATAACTTATATATATATATATATATATATATATATATATATATATATATATATATATATATATATATATATATATATATATATCTGGGGTTAAAATGATAGAATTTTATTAAATAAGTCTTAAAATTATATATAAAGATTTTGAAACAACATATCATGAAAAATAATATAAGGAAAAATCAAAGAGACTTCCCACCAATCAATAACTATTAAGAATCTAGAGAACAAACAAAGTTTAAGATGTATAAACAATGGTCAAAACTTATCATTTTGAAGAAGATGAAGAGATTGAGTAGCTTGTTCTAGGGATAAAGAATTCTAGTTAGAAACATTTTATCTTTGAGGAATTGTAGAAGCCCATTTAGCTAGAGAATCAACAATAGCATTCCATTTCTGAGGAATGTGAATAAAAGAAATGGAATTAAATTAAGAAATATATCAAATCTAAGCAACCAAAGAAGCCAACTATTGAGAAGAATCATCAAAGCTCTCCCTATTAAAAATAGAAACACAAATCACATAATTCATCTCATAGATAACATTTTTTCAACCCAAGTCGCAATCTTTCTCTAAAGCTACAAGAATAGTATGGAATCCCATCTTATTATTAGTATTTGAATGTTGTAGCAACTAAGGAAAAAAATTGAATTGAACTAGTACTATCAAGTCCAAGACTACCAATCCTAGAAGCACTAGGATTATCCCTTGAGGAGCCATTAATATTTATTTTAAAAACACCTATATAGGGAAGTGACTATTTTCCAACTCTATTAACCTTATAAGAAGATAATACTTGAGAAAAAAAGAAGAAAAATGAGTCAAATAACCCAATTCTAATTATTTCACAATGAAAATATCTAATGAAGTATGATTCTAATCAAAATAACACTTTGCAACTTTAGTGTCTTTTACTAACTTTAAAACTTTCTACCAAAAGAGGCTATGCTTGACAAGGGAAACACCCTCATTAATAGTCTTTCATACAATAGATCCTTTACCAATCAAATCAATTCTTGAAACCTCCTAAGGGGCAACCGTATGAAGATATTTAAAATTAAGAACTTCATGGACCAATGTTGATTTTTTTGTGTACATCATCTTTAGAGGAGATTAATGGCCAAAACCTAGCTTTTAAAATTTGCAATTCTAAGATCAAGGCCACTATTTTATTTAGGCTGATAAATCCTATCCCAAATAATCAAGTTTGATTTTTGCGTATCCAAATTCTCTACCCATAAAAAAATTCTAGAAGGGTAATCAAACTCTTTCAATAAACTTTTAGGAGATGAAAGAACCATAAATTTATAAATAAGAAGAGCCTACAAGATAGACAATAGAAGATTATGATGATCATAAGATGATAACCAATGATAAGTACGTTGATTAAATTTCATACTAAAATGATCAAGAATCTTCTTCTATCGAAGATGGTTAAGAGTTCTTGCTAAGGGATGCGAATACACTACAAAGGAAATTTTCCTATATTAAATATCATAATAGTAAAATTCTCAAATTGAATAGTTAAGGGAGTATTGGAGAAGAAAATATTTGATTTATTCTCATTAATTAATTTCCCTAAGGCTACCAAATAAATATACAAGGTATATCAAAGATGGATAGCTTCTAAAATTTTACCAACCTACATCAAGGTAGTATCATCAAAAAATTGAAGATGAGAAATAGAATCAAAACCTCTACTTATTTTCCATCCTTAAATGAAACCAATACTTCTTTGATGATTGATAAACCTTCCCAAACTCTTAGCCATAAGAATGAAAAGATAAGGTGAAATCATATCACCTTGTCAAAGCCCATGTAAAGCAAAGAAAAAAGAAGGGGTCTTATTAAATAAAATAAATAAGGATGAACATTCCCACAACTCTTATCATAGTCAATCTGTTATAAGAAAAAAAGAAAAGAAGAGAGAACATTCCTTATAAAGTACCATCAAACTTTATCATAAGACCTAGACATATCAAGTTTGATAAACATGGTTTTATCCTTAGAACAAATCCCTCAACAAATTGTCTTAACTACAATACTGAAACCATCAATAATCCAACAAATCTTGACAAATCCTCCTTTCTTAGGTGATATAATATAGTAAAGAACCTCCTTTCGGAAATTTAGCAATGACTTTATTGATGGTATTTTAAATGAAAGAAAAGGTTAAAAAAATTAGCATCAATGTTCTTAGGAATCAAATCCAAAAAATAAAATTAATGGCTTTGAGCATCTATTTATTTTGCTGAGTTTCATGAACAAAATCTAAAATATAATCCTTTATAATATCCCAAAATTATTTAAATAATTTAATTAGAAAGATATCAAGAGTAGGAGTCTTACCTTTCTTATTTGGTAATTTTATTTTTCAATTCATCTATATTTACAAGTGCCATAAGCATGTCATTCATTTGGAGAAAGAAAAGAGAAGGAATGCAATCTAAAATAAACCATTCTTTCTCCACATCAACAAGCTCACATTCTAAAAATAAGGAAGAAAAACGATGAACAAATTCCCTATTAATATCATCAAATGGAGATATTTTAACTCATTGATAAGAGATTATATAAGTAATAACATTACCACTATGCTTACCTTTAATTCAATTGTTGAAGAAGTACTTTGGTCACCCTCTTGTCAAAAAGAAATTTCTGATTTTTACTTGCAAAAATATCTTCATGAAGATTCCAATCATAGACCTCCCTATAGAAAGAAGATTATTCCAAACGTCACTCTTGAGTCATACCTTGTTCTCTAAATTGAAACCTTTAATATCATTAAGTTTCTCTTGCATATTTTTCTTCTACCAAAAAGCTTAATAAAATCAAATTTCTTCCACTGTAAATTGAGGTTAGTTAAATAAACAATATATAGCAGTTCCAAAGGAAGGTTTTCTTATAAGCCACCACACGGCCATTTTTTTATGCAAATATTTTCACAGAGCTACATTAATTGAAACTAGAAAGGAGCCTTTCTTGGGATAGAGAAAAGAGAAGTAAAATTAATGGACCAATGATCTAAACCACACCACTCTAATATTTCTAAATAAATAATCCAATTATCATCAATACAACAATTGAAATATAAAATCATATCCAACCATTCTGAATAGATCAAGACTACATATCTGATTGTTTTGAGTGTAAATACCACCACTAGGTTTAACATCCACCACATTTAGAAAAAAAATATTATCATGTGACAAAGTGGAAGAGTGATAAGGGGTACTTAGAGCTCCAAGTTTCACCTTGAGAGAAAGAAGGAAAATAAAATTTCTAGCCAAAATCCAAGGAATAGAAGAAAATAAAGAGCGAAAAAAAAATGGATCTCCACAAACAAGTATTTCCTTAAAAATCAATAGGGGAATAAATATTAGAAAGAAAAATAGTGCTCCCAAAATCAAAGCAAGTTCCCAACAAAGATATAAAATATAAATACTAGCTTAATAATAGAAGGAGAAAGTTCACATCGCTCCCAAAGACAAGCCACCCTTATTATAAAACTTTGAGCTCCAACACACTAACACTAATTACCTTCCCAAAGTCCAGAAGAAATAAGATGCATCTACATAAAAAGTTTTGATCGTTGAAGGAAAAAATATTAGGTCTATGAATCATAGGATCTCTAACAAATTTCTGATGAGGGGTGGTGCCTTGTGACGCCCACCCTTTGATTACTATACATTATTCTATTTTTCTATCATTTAGATTAATACATTAGGATATTGTTCATGTTATCAAAATTTATATACTTGACTCTCTATGTAATGCCCTGCCGCGCAAACCCCAAAGGAACAAATAAAATCACAATTTTTTTTTTTTAAGAACATAAGATTGTACTTAAGTATTCCATCATAACTGATGTTCTAAGTTTCACAACTAAATCCCTTCGGGTACATGAGGTGACATTACTAGAATAACCCATAACAAAGATAATAGATTAAACATTCCATTTACAATTACATAAATTCATTCATACTCATATCACCATTTAAACCATCCATTAACTATAACCATATTAATAAGAGTAAACCATATTAAACCATAAATGCAACACACAAATGAATTAATCCTAATGATATTAAATATATATATTTCCATAGATACTACATAACATAATCAACAATTACAAATAATAGTTCACGAATGATTACATGGTATGAATAAACATTACATCAATCTGATAGTACCGCATAATGAACATATAAAAAAATTACATCAAGGTCCTCCCAATACATGTGGGGGTTGATACATCAATAAATAAATTACATCTGAAGTGTAAACATACATCTGGTACATAAGAACACTGGATCAACTGCACTTGCAAAACTTTGCAGTGAAAGAAACAACTAGATCCAAGGGGAACCCAATGGGGTGCGTAGCACGTTCCACCCAACCACCCTCATGCTGGGAGTAAACAAGGAAGGATCCCTAACCAAGCACATCAATAGTAACACAAGACTAACTCTGGACAAGATAACATAATATCACTAGACCACACTAAAAACTAAACAACGATAAATCACCAAAAGACATAACAATTAGACCACTTCGAAACATATCAGTAAATCACTTTCCAAATATTACAACAATAAGTCATGAAACACATCATCAATAAATCTCAAGTCATAATATGAATAGACCACTTCCAGAGGACTTCACTAAAGCAACACAAATGGAATGTTAGAGGAGAGTGTCATTGCATGGTTTCACATGGATTATCGAGACAACCTATCACAAGGTGCCACCTCCATCTATACATGGATTATCCAAACAACTTAGTTCAAGGTGCCACCTCCATCTATGGTTCTCCTGAAATCCTATCTCAAGGTGCCGCTCCATAGAGTTATTCATGCAAAATCGTTAACCTCTCGTGAAGACAAGGCAACGATCTTGCCAACCATGGCCTTCTCAGTCCCCTTTAGTCTGTGATAGCATTAATAGGCGAATGAGGCATCACAATTATCTTACTAATGTTAAAACCACCCACCCATGATTAATTACTTAGGTTATCACTGATTACTCTAACTTTACGTGGGTTACCCTACCAGCCCCTTTATGCACCGACACCCACTTAGAGCCACTCTCTCTAAACACTCAAACACAAATATCCAACACAAAAGGATTTTACCAACCAGATCACAAAACCAACAATTGGGACATCTGCAAGGAATAACCATCTTGCCAAAATAAATAGAATTATATTCACAAAACTGTACAATCCTAGTGCAAACTAAAATCACAACCACAGTCAAAGCATAGGCCAAGTATCAAAATACGAGGTCACAATTACACATCAGTATCCCCACCTCTGGAAGTTTCTAATCAACAACTTAAGTTCCTATAATAGGATACATTAACTCTAGGTTTTCCCACATGACCTAAACCCAAATTAAGGGAAATCAAAATTAATAAAATGAATAATCTCGAGAGTAACCAATACATACACAACACCATAAAAACCACTTTAAATACACAATAAATTTCACCAATAAATCAATTGCTCAAGAAAATTTAATTTAATTTTAAAGCACATAATTTATCTCTAACTTTCTCAACTACATTTTAACATTGCACTTTTATTAAAATTCTCATATTAAATCCATGATCACAACATATAAAGTCTTATATATATATATATATATATATGCTTTTATGTGTATATACATATATATGTATATATATTTATATATTAAATAAAACATATATATTAAAATCATTTATATAATAAAATCATATATTCAACTTCTATAATAAAAATTACCCATATATATATTAATATATATATATATATATAAACAATGTATATATATATAATAAAAAAATAGCCGAAACACAAAATTCGCGTAAAGTTTTAGGAAGAAAATTTTAAATCAAAAAGTTTAAGCAATGAAAAAAACCTAGGCCACAGCCCGTACCCCAATGGGTACTGCGGTCCCCACTGTGGGGAGGCTGCAACCCCCACGTGGCTGAGTACAATAGCCTCAGCTGTTGTGCACAGCCAGTGATGGCTGCACCCAGCCCATTGTGGGGTTGGGGGTGGTACGGCAGAAGCCGTCCACTCTCCCCCAAACACATAAAATTTATTTATTTTTATTTTTGTTTTTTTAATTTAAAATAATTTTGTTTTCAATCATTTTTATATGTATATTTTCTTTAAATTTCTAGGCATAGACTCCTAGAAACGTATGTAAAAATATATCTTTTACAAGGAGACAAAATATTTAACATGCATATGTATATATATATATATATTTGCCCAGAATAAAAAAAAAAAAAATCAAGTATATGAACATTAAATAGATTTTTCTCCAAAACCCAAAATAAATAAGGCATACAATTTTAGTTCCCACAATAATTGATTTTCTTTTCAAAACAATAATTTCACAACTAAATTTTTATTGAAGAAATTCGAAAGGTTTAATATAACTTTCAACAGAAAAGTTCAAAGGTTTAACAACACCAATTTTCAATCACAAAAACCTCTTTCAAAACATAGATAAATTAATTTCCAAACATGTCAGACAAGATTTTGTTTACAGAATCAAAAGAACAAAAGAATAAGTTTTAGGGAACCTGGAGTCCTTCGTTCGATGTAGAATCCAAACACAATAGCTTTCTTCCTCTTTGCTAGTAGAATCCCTCTGCAGTATCTTCTCAGTTTTCCTTCCTTCAGCTCTCTTCTAAATCAATCCTTTCTTCAAAACAATTCTCTTACCCAAAAGCACAAAAAAAACTATATTTCTTTTCTTTTTCAGCCAAAAACCAGCAATAACCCTTGTGTCCCCAAAAACCCTCCCAAAATAAAAAATAAATAATAATAATTAAAGCTCTTCATCTTTTTAATCAAAAATCCTCTCCATTCATTGGTTTTTTTCTTGCTTTTAAAAGCACACACTTATCTCACAATTTTAATTAAAATTTAATTATTTTCTCAAGATATTCTCTACAGATTTTTCTAATTTAATGTTAGGAAAAAGATAATATATAATTATCATCATTATTATTAATTTAAATTAATTACTTACACTTTTAATTAATTAAATAACTTTTTAATTTACAATATATTTATAACTCAACATTTAACTAACTTACCATTAATTAAAGCAACAAGACAACATTAATTAATCTTATAAAATAAGATTAATTAAATAACCACTAACCATAAATAAAATAAATACTCAACAATCAAACTACACAAAGACAAGGACAAAACCTCAATCATGACAGAACAAAACTCGAAACAGGATGATGGACTTGGGACGGGGATACTTCCTTATCAACTCCTTTTTTCAACATTGTACCCATTGGGTTAATTTAATGCTCACCCTCTCCTGTCAAAACAGGTGGAATCAAGACTTTATTCCTGCAATTCTTGCATACCAGTAAACATCAAGTAACATATATATATAATCGAAAACATCATATCGTGAGAAGGAATTGCAGCATAGCAGGGCACTCGTAAATGAGTGGTGCTACATTGTCCTCTCACCAAAGCTATACTAACAAATACAACATTAAATATAAAGTGACATTGCTAACTAACTGATCACATCATAAACTAATTACTAAACCACTGCATCACAATGTATTATTGAAATTAAATTAAACATCACCAAACCAAATGTAACCATAATGTCATATCAAATGAAGTAGCACAATCATCAATCAACCTAAACTATCCAATCCACCAATCCAAAAATAAGTAATAACTATTGCAGTCTCAGTGTATCAAGCAAAAGCATAGAAGTATCAAATCCAAACAACAACATGAGGGGTATTACACTATATTTGATTTTACTGAGGATTAAAATACATGTGTAGAATAGACTAATTATAATTTGATAGGTTGTATGTGTGACATGGTGAATTGATAATTTTAATGCATATATTAATTTCAATATTATGATGAGTAGAATGATTAGGGTTTAAATAAAATTATGAAATGAAAATTATTGTTTACCTTGTGAGAGTTGAATGAACATTCTTATATGAATTCAATAATGATGAATCTTAGAGATTATGCTAATTGAGAATTAAAATATTTGTATGATTAGAAATTATAGAAATTGATAATGTGAATGTGTATGTTTCATTTTGGCTACTTTGGCTATGTAATTTTATTGGATCCATTAATGTGTGTAATCAAGTTTGCACGTGCATTCATGACCAATAGAATCAAAGATCTCCAATTAACATAATGTGACCAATCTCATAATACCAACTATAGTCCATTTGGAGGGACTATAGCCTCAATGTAATATGATCAGTGTGATGTGGGTTGAGAGATGAGTGTATGTGATTTTTTGAGGTCTTAAATTTTTTAAACTCAAATTTTAAATTTATAATTGTATCCTCGACGGAAATTTTGGATTCAAAATTGTTTTATTTTTTAAAGGGGTAAAAGAGGTTTTATTTTGTGTAATTTTATAATTTTAAACCTCTAGGATGGTAGTAACCCAAGGGTTTGGTACTTAATTTAACTCATATCTTGTACTAATCCTAATTTCCTATTAAGAGGGGTGATGAATTTTGAGTGTTGTGGGAGTGAGAGGATGGACCTATTCCAACTACATCCCCATTTTTCTCCAAGTTCATTTATAGATGGAAATTTTGGGTTTGTAGTGCCTAAGTGCACTCCTCCTTAATGATTTTTACTTGAGACTTTTAAAGATAGAGTGAAATATACTCCTTCCTCCCTTAAATATCATCCACATTTAAGGGGGACTTAGAGGGGTGTGTGTTGGAGGGATGGGAACATGACAAGTGTCACCTCCCCATTAGTGAGGATCCCAAATTGAGACTCCATTTAGCATATCTTTTTGGATGGATTGGGGGTTCCTTTAATTTTTTGAATTTTTAGGTTCATTTTCTTGAGGGAGTTGTGTTAAAAGACTTGGGAAGGAGTTGGAAGGCTTGTATCTCTTCTTCAATAATCCCTTCTCTGTAAATATTAATATGGTAGGAATCAAGCTCCTTATATTTATTTATGTATGAGTTTGGTTAAATATTTGTAATGTTCTTGTTCTTGTTGTGTTGATAAAATAGGGGTTGGGTTGTTATAGGGACTACTCTCTTATTTGAGGAGAGCTCCCTAAGTGTGGGGCTAAGAGAGGGATAACGTCCCATGGAAAAACTCTATCCTTTGAGAAGAAGGATCTTGGGTATGAGTACCCTTTTTTTCTATTTAAGCATAATTTTTGGGATGAGAAGTTGAGAAATTAGAGGATTCCCACCAAGATTACTTGTACCTCAAATATTTCTATGCTAGGATAACTAAGGATCAAGAACAACTTGGAAGCATAACGAATAAATGGATACCTATAATTGCAAGTTTACAAGACCTATATAAGGAGAAATATTTGAAAACCATATTCCAAGTAACATTATACCCACATGGTATATGGTAAGACTAGTGGGGGAAATGCAAGCATACATGGTAAAATTGGAACAACATATACAAGCCAAATTCAAATATTTTAAGAACATTGAAGTAAAAATTATTCCAGAAATTCTAACTAAAAATGGGGATCTTAAGTATTTTGAGCAATGGAAGGTTAGATTCAACACGTTGTTTCCTACTCTCTCAACCTTCATCAATGGCAACAATAGTGTGGATACAAATTTACTCAATTCCACTATATATAAGTTGATTTGCATAGAGATTGGATTAGATACCTTCTATAGGGAGACCATTTCACTCCTATATGCAAAGCATCTAGAGTACATACATAATATTAACTAGATAATCTCTTTTGAGAGGTCATCTGAAAGAATTTATGTACCCTAAAAAATGAGTTTTTGTTTTTCGTCAAAGCTGAATTGTAATATCCAACTCATATAATGATATGTCGTTCAAAACTTTGATCTATCCAAAAGTATCATTGTAGTTTTGGCCAATTTTATCTTTTGTGGCTTGATCAACATCAAGTCCAATGATTTCCTAAAGGCTATATTCTCAACATGGTTGGGGAAGCCTAACAAAATCATCATTCAGCTTCTCCATGCTACCTCATCATTGCAACATTAGAGAATATTTCCTTTTGTTGGCTCCTAACTATTTTGTTCTCTAGGGGTACTCTTTTTATCTCTTTCTAATTGGTTGTAACCTTTTGTTTGATCCTAAGGATGAGATTTTAAAAAAGAAATGTGACATATCTCCATGGATTGAAGCTTGTTTCTCCCTTGTTTCTATCAAATGGAATTCATATCCATTTGCAAAGGATATTAGAAATTTTATAAGTAGAGTGTTTGTGCTTTGAGTCTATGCTAGTCCAGTCTAGGTCATACATGAAAAATACAAATATAATTATCATTTTTGTATAGAAATTCAAGTTTAGAATACATGAACATATTGGATAATTTCACTATCACTTATCCCCTAAATTTTATACTTCATCTCTATTATGAATATAAATTGATCAAGGATCATTTTTTCCATCATTGCTATTTTCTCCAAATGAATATTTCTCATATAGCTTTTATTCAAGTAGTAGATTAAATTGTTGTATTATGAATATTAAGAGTTACAAATATATTCAAGGATTGCTAAGAAGAGCTAGTTGTAAAATTTGAAGGATACCATTGTAAGGAGATGATATATAATATTTTAATAAAATTTAATTAAAATATATTATTCAAAATATGGTTGTATTTATCTTTGACTCTGTAACCTAGGTATAAGGCTCTAGTTTGAGTATGGGCATTGGTTACATGTCCTTGGTAATTATTTTTCAAATAAATTTCCTTTCAAAATTGTAACTTATATCTTATCGTTATCTTATTTTCTCAGAGAAAGTAAGTAATAGTTTCCAAGAATCTAGCCAGTTGAATCAACTCTATCCTTAACTCTTGGCCATTCCAAAAGAACATATTTATTTTAAAAATATCTTGATATGAATATGTAATTTTTTATTAGATATTGTATAGTCTATTACCCTCCTAGGTCTTGTAAATCCTAAAGTGTTGAGGAAAAAAATAAATAAATCTTTCTCCTATTTGTTGGCCAACTTCTTGAGATTGTTAAGTATAAGAATTGTCTATCCTTTAGACAAATTCAAGATCGAGTTGGATAAAACAACAAACCAACACTACTTGCAATGGTGGTGCTCATGGACCTCAAGAAGGAGGTGGCTTCTTACCAATTGAAGGCCTTGATGTCATTAGCCCTAACCAGTGTGACCTACTACTCATTGTGAAGCTAGGGGACCTTTGCTCAACTAGCACTAGCTCCTCATATTAGGTTCAATAATGTTGCATCTCCCATGTCATCTACACTAGATCTGTGATCATATCATGCATACCACATGCTAAGACTGCTTGACTCACTATATCATGCTACTATCTTAATCTATCCACATCTTCTCAAGCCTTGTCCATTATGACCTATACTATATATCACACTCGACTATCACTACTACTAGTTATGTACTATCACCTTCTCATGCTTTGTCCCCAGCCTAGGACCCATACACCAATCCATATAGTATCCTAACCTCTACTCTAAGAGAATCCCTCTTGGTCCTCAACAAGTCTCACTTTGACATAAAAAGACCTAGTCATAACTATATAAATCATTCTTATCATCAAGTTGGTCATCTCTAATAATGTCTTCCTCCTCCTCCATAGTAGTGTCCTCCTCAACTATGACCTCCTCTCTTTCTTGGGTCCACTCTTTGACACACTTAGTTCCCATCACCATCATCTCCATCATCATCATCTCCATCACCACCTCCTATTGTTACTTGATCGTGTGGTATTTTCAATCAAATTGGCTTGTGGGTGGCCCACCATGCATCATAATTAGGCATAGTTCCTACATCTATAACCAAACATTGATAGTTTAATGGTACTAATGAGGTGTCTCATCAATCTTGTGTAGAATGGTAAAAGCTAGTAAGAACCCACAATATTATGTTTCACTTTTTGTCCAAAATGGGAAATTGAAGTTAATATTTTTAGTTAAATTTTCACTTTCTATCACCCATAGAAACTAAACCATTAAAAAATTAAAGATAATTAATGTGAAATAGTGATTTTAAGAAATAATTTAAAGGATTATTTGTTATTTTTTATACCTAATCTTTAATAAATTATTTTTTTATAGTTAACAATATTTTTAAAAAGTTGCATTTATTCCATCTCATATAACCCTTTTACAAAAATAAGTATAAAATATAAAATTACTAAAAATAAATTGGTAACACCAATATTTAGTTCTACATATTTTTTCCATAATTTTTTGTTCAATATTTTTTTTCTTAATTTTAGAAGTATAATTATAATTTATAAATAGGTTTATTCTATATCACGTAACCTTTTACACATTTATCCAAATTAGTAATTTTTCTTTATTAAAATAAGAACACCAATATCTAGTGCACATATATTTTTTTGAATTTTTTAATTCATTTTCTTTTTTTTTCTATGTGAAAGAAAGACATTGATGTTTGGTGAAAATATATGTTCGTAAGAAATAAAAAAGTAAATATATCCAAAAATATACATTTTGAAAAACTTCTAATAAGGGCTACATACTTAGAAAATATAATTTCTAAATGACTTCATTTGATTCCCTAAAAGATGATTTAAAAAAAAAAATTGTCAACATTTTATAAGTGTAGAGGAAAATTTATTGATGGTTTTATTTCATAGTAGGGTTGTTCTATCTAAGGGGATTTGATCTAACCATATTTTTAAAAAATCCTTTAGATGGAATGCATCAAGTATTAAAATCATTAAAAAAATTTATAAATGTAATTTAAAGAAAAAACTAGGATATCACATAAGTAGGACACGCTATCATAGAGAGAATGGTTACAAGTACAAAAGGTAGTAAGAACCTTTGCAATACGTTATTATAGGCATGGACATATGAAACAAACAATTAAGTGGAATTTTAGATGTCCAATAGAAATATATAAGCAAAGCTTGAAGATCAAAATCATGAAAAGATAGAGCAACCATATGTTTATATGTTTAGAGGCAGGAAAGAATTATGATCGAGGAACTAGAGATAGTGCAAGGAAATACTATGTAACAAGATGATGGGAGTGGATGAAGTGAAGGAGAAAAATGTCTAGATCAACTTTAAAATTCCTTAAAGAGGGTGAGATAAGAGATTACAAAATTGTGGAACTGGAAGGGAGGTCTAGATGTTACTCAATATTATGTAAAGAGATGAAATGAAGAAAAACCAAAGAAATGAAGGGTGTGATGAACCTTGTGGAGAGTCCATGAGGGAATGGAAGTTGAAAAAAGATATCAAAAAATAAATAAATGTGTGGTAGACCAAGAAATTCTATGAATTTGCAAGAGTGGTAAAAGAAGTTGAGAAAACTCCCAAACCTAAGACCCTTCAAGATTTTTATAACTTCCAACATTATTTATAGACTGTGATGTGAGGAAAATGGATCTAGTGTCTAAATCACTCTCTCCTACATCACAATTATGGAGGGAACCAAAATTGGTGACAAATATCCACTTGGCTACTAATCTCATTGAAAGAGCTAGAATGGTGAATCAAATAGGATTTTGGATCACAAATATTAAGCAACTGAAATTAAAATGGTTCTTGATCATTTCTTCTTGAAATTAAGTTGGACATGTTCCTTCTTTTGAAATATGATGATATATTTGAATCCTTAATTAATGATACCCAACACACATTTGATCAAGTTAAACTTTAAATCTATAAGATCAATGATATTAAAGATAATTTTTCTATCACATATCTAAAAAAAAGATACATAATGATAACTCTTAAACAACTAAAATATGTTTATTATTTAAAAATCAAAATCGATAACAAAAAATATACAAAAAGATATAATTTTAATTGATAATAATGTAATTTTAAACTCAATAATACTATCTATACCTTATATATGTACTTTATACATTATATAATTTTTTGATATTTTAATAAATAATTTAACAATAAATTCCCTTAATTTTATTTATATATAATTAATCAATATGAATTAATATTTTTTAATATATAAAAAAAAAAAATCTTTATACAATCTTCAAAAACTATTACTAAAATGAAAATGATAAGAAAGTACGTCATTAATGAACATCTCGCCATGGCCTCCTCTTCCAATATTTTTAACTTTCTGAAAAAAAAAATTTATGCTTGAATATATTTTTTAGATGTTGCAATTTCTATGTCATGTACCCATTCTGCTATGTTTATTCCTTAATATCTTGGATAAATGACGATTTGATTGAGGCTGATTAAAAAAATAAAATGTTTCTTTAACCACTCCAATAAAATATATATTAAAATAAAGTTTCCTTCTAAACTTCGTCCACTTGATCAATCATTTCTTAGTTATGTTCTCCCTTTCTTTACAATAATATGACGTCAATTTCTTGTTCCCAATTAACTCTGGCCTGTGCTTTGTCTTTGTATTCTTGTTACCTTGCATGCACAAGTTTGGATTAACAACATATATATATATATATATATATATATATATATATATATATATATATATATATATATATATATATATATATATATATATATTTTATTTGACTTTTTTTTAGAGAAATTGATGAGATTTCACGTACTTGTTAGTTTATATGTTTATTTGGATTTTATGTGATGTCATGAAAATTTATTAGATTATCTATATTGTATAAGAGTATAAGTCTATATATTTTTTAGAGTGTCATCTTTGATCTTTTGTCTATTCATTGAATTGATATCTTTACATGGTTTGGAATAAAGGAGTAATTATCCCTATTGCACGTGGAAACCAATAATGAATCAATATCCTTACATGGTTTGGAATAGAGTAATTATCCTTCTTGTATGCAAACCAATATCCACAAGAACCATTTTCTATGCACATCAAGGCAAAGATAAAAGCAATATTCTAAAAATTCACAAAAATTTGATCTATACACACATTTTAGCTCCATGAGCCAAATCACATCCACATTTATGAGATTAAACTCATAGTTCTGGAAACAACTTAGTGTGATAGACAACAAATTCACTAATATATATATATATATATATAATCATCACCAATATTTTTCCACCATTGATAAATCAACATCTAACATCTATCACAATAAAATTTTAAAATATATATATATATTTACTTAAAATAATGAAAATATCAAAATATAACTTTCATATCATATGCATCTATCCACAAAAGTATTTAAAAATATACATTCATTTACGTTTTTTATTTATTTATGGGTCGTACATGTGCATGTTTTGGCCTTTTTGTTTTTTTATAAATGTCAATTTTTTACATCCTTCACTAAACCATATTTTATCATCTTAATATTAGAATAAATTATACGTTTAAAAACTAAAAAAATCACCAAAGAAATGCAACCATCACATACCCAAAACTGTGTCATTGTCACATAATCATACAACATAAAAATCACCACATACTTTATGATCGCCCATAGATAAATTAAGTTTTAAAATTATTTTGGTGCATGTCATGGTGAAATTATTACCAACAATAACACTAAACCAAACATATTCTTCATCTTTCGAACCTCTCTTAATCACTTGGCCTTCATTAATGTAGTTGTGCATGTGTGCAAATATTTAGAGTAAATAATAAATCACTCAAATCAAACTCTAAACTTTGTGAAATCGTCTAAATTAATAAATGGATTTACCTATATGTTGTGAGGAGTGTGGATGCTCAAACATTTGTATAATATTTTTTCAATGTGTTAATAATTTTTAGTAGATCTTTTTCATGTATACATTAAGGAAGAATAGGCATATTTATAGTTTTTCAAATGAGAAGATGAATGATTGACATTATTTCAATTTATTTAGAATTTAGTTTATTCTTTTGGATTTATTTTAAAACTTATTTGCATAATCTTTAATTTATTTTATTTATTCCATTTAGAAATGTATAAGTTTAAAATAAGGAATTAAAAAAGTCATCACTAATGAGTGAAAGCGGTTAATTTTTTAAAATGACATGTTGAGAGGATAATTAATTAATATTTACATAATTAATTAATTATGTTTACATGAAATTTATTTATGGATTTCACTACTTAAGTAACAATAACAAATTATTAATTAATTATTATGTGATGTTAGTGGATAAAAATAAAAATTAATTAATTAAGAAAAAAATAAATAACTAATTAATTATAGCTAATGGGATGTGATGATATGATGTTATTAATTAATTAATCATTGTAGTGATGTTAGAGTGACTTAGCTAGGATGAATTAATGTGTGGAATTAATGATTGAAGTTGGTTAAATTTAGGTGTCTACATTTTATCATCTTTGAAAGCGTGCTACTACTAAAAAAGTAGTGGCTTTTCAAACAAAGTAGAAGACAAAGAATAGGTACAGTAGGATGCCCCATGTGGAATTTTAGTGAGGAATATGCTCCATTGAGAGGCCATATAGGGACAAAATATATCGATGGGTTATTGAAACAAGAAGAGTGATAGTTTTTATTAGATTAAAATAGTAAGGGCCCATACCCATTAAAAAACAGACATAGAGGCCAAATGAGGGGCTCACAATAAGTGAAATGCCTAGAAATAAAGATAAAAAGAAATAGCAACTAACCAACTAGCAAGAGAAACAAAAAATCACACAAAGGAAAACCAACTTGGGACCAAAATTTCTACTAGTCTCCTAGAAGCTTGAGAACACTAATTTCCTACCACTCCTTAGCTAGGAAGTGGAGCTTTTCATTGAATGATAGGGGTCCCTTTTGAATAGGCTAGGTCTCCATGGTAGTGTCTTGAGTTGAACTTCCCACCACCTTGTATTTTTTCTGTGTGTTACTATCATCAAGACCACCCTCATCCACCCTTTTTCCATGACTATACTTTAGCTCTTGTTAAAAACTTGGACGGTCATGGTGATATTCTTCATAATCTCCTTGCTATATAATCAATAATCTCTTGGAGGTATTGCATGGTTTTGTCCTGGTTTCTATAAATAGCTGCAATCCCCTCCTATAATTTTATTTTATACTCCTCCATGCCCACAAGCCCGACTCTAATCTCATTCACCTCCTTATCCCAATTAGCTCATCTATCAAATGATTTGGAAAGGAAGGAAATAATATACCAACACACACTTTCCTCAACCTCCAACAACCATGAAACTTGCTGGTTAAGCACCTTATTTTCTAGCACCTTGATTTTTCCTTCACAGTAATGAGATAACCTAGAAGCTACTTTAGTGTTGGTAGCTTGTCAATTCTCCCCTCGGGATTCGTGACATGGAGTAACCACGTTTCATAGATCCGTTAACTCTATCATTTGTATCAGAAATTAATAGGTCGACCTTTTGGTGCAATGACAACTATGGGACCAACAATTGGTATCATAGCCATAGGTGTCGGGTTCAAATACCCTTGGATTGTGCTAAGTAGGAGATTGTTAGTAGTTATTCAATGCTCCCCTCAGGATTCATGACATGGACTAACCACCTCCCGTGGATCTGTTAACTCTGGCATTTGTATCAGACATTAACAGGTTGACCTTTTGGTGCAACGACAACAGTGGGACCAAATTTTAGGATGTCATTCTAGATGTTTACAGTCATCAAAATTTCATTCATTTTATGCCAAAGGGGATCACAACAGACACAAATATCATTACCCACATTGGTTTCCATCTAGGTCCCATCCAACTTAATATAGAGTTTAGAAGAATTATGGGGGCTAGAGGGGTTAATGAAAGGAGGGTATTGGAGACATCAATCACCTCATTATAAATAGGGGAGTGCATAGGGGAATTACTAGGGGTAGGTTTTTGGGACTTGTCGTCTAAGTTATCTGAATTATCAAAGCCAAAGGTAGAAATAGGAGTGGCCTCAAGGAAAGAAACACTTTTAATGGGGTTGGGAGGGGTTTCCTCATTAATAGGGGTTTTTCCCCAAGCTTTATTGATGTGGTGAGTGGTGGGTAGGGTTTCATCCAAGGTAAAAGTGGAAATGGGGCCCTCAAGGGGGTTAGAAGGATTGCAGATGACCAAAGTGTTCCTCTTAATAGTGGTCAAGGAGGATAAAAGAGTGGCTTTATGATGGAAAAGATAGAAGATTAAGCCCTGGTGAATGGGGAGATTTTTACTTTTACCCTAGACATTCTTAATGGACTATTCAAGAGAAGAAAAATCCATAACACAAAGCTCATTTTGACATTACAACAAAAATGGTTAAGCATGGGAAAGATATGGGTATGAAAATCATGAACATGACCCCTCTAATTTGATGTACCTCATCAACAATTTTTCATTTTTACTCCAAACCTCGAAGAGATCAATCCTATGAAACCATTTTGGAGTATGTTAACTTTTTTTCCTTCTTTTAGAAACCTCTCCATATCTTTATGTAGTGCCCCTTAAGCTTATGAGGGATGCAAGCAATTTCCAATGAAAGCCCTGCCACCTCAACAATCAACTCAACATTCACAAGGAAGGATCACCTGCCAGTGGTGATGTTGCCACCATTCTAGGAGTTATCAAAATCAATAGACAATTTGGAGTCATGCCCCCTCATTCCCTCCACATACAAGGCCAATTTACCTCACTGAATAATAGGCCAAACCTCCCTATCCTGCTTCCAAACCTCACAACTGATGGGTTCATCCTGAACTAGCTCACCCCCATGGAAAAATTTGCAAACAACAAAAAAGAGATAGTGTTTTGTAGAAATGTCGAGAAAAATACCAAATCCAGGAATAGAAAGGATTATGAGAAGTCTTCTTAGAGAGTAATTTTCCATAATTTTAAGTCATGGAAAATGATGAAGGGAGTTGACAAGAGATCCAACTCAATCTCTTTTTTTTAGTACTTTGACATCATTATTAATTAGCTTGCACACATGCCTAGGGATATGAATAATATCCCAGATAACTTTAAACTTGGGGTAAAATCACTAAGGTTAGCTAGCCCATATGCTAATTTATTGCCATTTCGATACAAGTGAGTAGATCTGATATTTCCAAGAGTAATCATGAGATTAAGAGATGATAGGATGAGGTCATAGAGCAACCAATAGGGTTTAGCCATCCCAGTTAGTAAAAGAATGGTGTTTTTGAAGTACCTTTCAATGGCTAGGTTCGAAAAGCCAGTATTCATGACAATATGAATACCATAGAACATCATTACCACCTCAACAAAGTTGGATGATTGAATTCCAAGATTCACCACATAATCCAAAATCATTTTCCCATTATGATCATGAATGACCCCACCCCTACTCGCCTAACACAAGTTACACTAGGCTGAGCCATCAAAGTTAAGCTTAATCCAACCATGCTTGGTGGGGAACTAAGAAGAGTGATAGTTAATTAGAATACATATATGATGAATGGTATAAATATTACATGAAATTTCAAATGTTTTAGAATCTTTATTTATTATATCACATAACAACATGATTAGACCATGATGCTACAAATTGCAGGCAGTGACTTCCAAGTGAAATGTGGAAAATTGTATTGTATATTCTTCAATCATGGGGTCAAGTGTCAATTTTATATCTTCTATAACTAATATTGAGAAAATATCTTTTTGGTACCATCAAAAGTTGGTTTAGTTATTTTTGTTATGCTTTAATTAAAATGCATTATTTTTTTTGTTACACCATTGACCTCTTCTATGCTAAATGTTTTTCCTTGTAGCTCCAAAAAAATTCAAATGGTATGATCGTGTTGAAATATTCAATCTTCCCTCAATATTATCTAGGCAATCTATCAATATATTCTATAAAATAATCTTCGGGCTGCACTTTTTATTCTTCTCTTTGAAAGAACATGGGTCTACAAGGTTTCAAAATGGAACTATCTTCTACTAGATGAATTATGGATAAACTTATACCTCATTGTGGTGTTCTAGTGTGACCTTGATTTTTCAAAGAGATGGTGGTGAGTGCATTCACCAATACCTACAACAATCTTGTTAATAATTTTGTTATTTTTTCTTATCTCAACTAACATTCTCTCTTTGTCTAGATATAATCCAATCAAAGGATCTTGGAAAAAACTCCCTTTTGTTTACTAGTTATTTAGATTATTATTTCCTCTTCCCCATTTTTTATATCTTCTTATAGATATTGTGCTTCATCAAGGTGTTGTTGCAAGTTCCTTTGTTGTCCTGTTTTATATTTGGTCTATCTTTTAGTGGGAAGAACAAATAATTTATATTGAACATGTATAGTGAAAGGAAAAATAAATGGCCAATGGAAAGTACTAACTAATGAGCATTGTTTGAAGGAAAGAGATTACCAAGAAGTAGAGAAGCCAACCAAGCACCATGAAATGAAAGGGGTACAAAAGAATTTGATAAGGGGAATAAACAAGAAAAAATCTCAATATTATGAA
Source organism: Sequoia sempervirens (assembly GCA_007258455.2). NCBI lineage: Eukaryota > Viridiplantae > Streptophyta > Pinopsida > Cupressales > Cupressaceae > Sequoia > Sequoia sempervirens. Next base: position 27,834,585 of record VDFB02379711.1, on the reverse strand, counting down.
TGGAGGAAAAATGCCTAAGAATGATACAGAGAGAGAGAGAGAGCACTTAAGCCTTAAGATTTCTTGCTTGAATGAAGAATGAGAGGAGGGGCACCTCAATAAATAGGTGAGAAATGGAGTTAGAATTAGAATGTAACTCCCAACTCAATAAATGCCATCATTCATCTATGTGTGTGCAATGTGTCAAGAACCTCTTAAGGAGGTGGCTACAAATATTCCTTAATAAAGGAATTAAAAATAGAATGAGTCATCATCACACATGTGTGAGAAGAAAAAAGACAAAATACTTATAGGGATTCCTTTGGAATATTCCTACAAGTTAATAAATAATTAGCATTAAAGAATAATCTTTACCAAGTGAAGATTAATCTTGTAACATTCCCCCTTAAGCTTTACTTTGGGAGTTTACATAAAACAAATAATTTATATTGAACATGTATAGTGAAAGGAAAAATAAATGGCCAATGGAAAGTACTAACTAATGAGCATTGTTTGAAGGAAAGAGATTACCAAGAAGTAGAGAAGCCAACCAAGCACCATGAAATGAAAAGGGTACAAAAGAATTTGATAAGGGGAATAAACAAGAAAAAATATCAATATTATGAATGGAGGAAAAATGCCTAAGAATGATACAGAGAGAGAGAGAGAGAGCACTTAAGCCTTAAGATTTCTTTCTTGAATGAAGAATGAGAGGAGGGGCACCTCAATAAATAGGTGAGAAATGGAGTTAGAATTAGAATGTAACTCCCAACTCAATAAATGCCATCATTCATCTATGTGTGTGCAATGTGTCAAGAACCTCTTAAGGAGGTGGCTACAAATATTCCTTAATAAAGGAATTAAAAATAGAATGAGTCATCATCACACATGTGTGAGAAGAAAAAAGACAAAATACTTATAGGGATTCCTTTGGAATATTCCTACAAGTTAATAAATAATTAGCATTAAAGAATAATCTTTACCAAGTGAAGATTAATCTTGTAACATTCCCCTTAAGCTTTACTTTGGGAGTTTACATAAAACCCTTCAATGGGTTGTAAGCCTATATTTTTACAATGAAAGAGAATTTTATCTTCACCAAGAGCTTTGGTGAGAATATTTGCCACTTGATCTTCACCTTTACAATACAAAAGAGAAATTTTCCTATCTTCAATTTTCTTTCTAATGAAGTTATGTTGAAGAGAAATGTTCTTGGTCCTTGCATGAAAAATTAGATTCTTGGCTAAAGCAATGGCACTTTGATTATCACAATATAAAGGAGTACAATCCATTTGAGGTAGAACCAATTCTTTAAGTAATATTCTTATCCATAATGCTTCTTTAGATGCATTTGTACAACCTTTATATTAAGCTTTTGTAGAAAAAAGAGAAGTAGATTGTTATTTCTTACTATTACATAAAATTGCACCTAATCCAACACAGAAATAATAACCACAAGTGGATCTCCCATCATTGGGATCACCTCCTAAATTTGAATCAGTATAACCTTTTAAAGAAAAATCATAATTTGCATCATAAAAGAGACCAATATTAAGAGTTCCTTTAACATATCTTAAAATTATTTTTGCAACTTTAAAATGAGTTTGTTATGTTTTAGACATAAATCTAGAAACTAAACCAACACTATAAGAAATATCAAGTCTAGTAAGAGTTAAATAATTCAAACTACCAACTAATTTCCTATACAAAGTAAGATAAAAAAAAAGGAGTTTCTGATTCATTAGTTCATTCCATATTGAACCAAATATTTTAAAGTGTATGGAATGCTATGTCTCTTTTGCTCAATTAGGATCTTTCACCTAATGAAAAGAGATAGATACCACACCCAAATTCTAGGTGGTTCACTCAAGGTAACAAATGTATGATGGAATTAGGAAAAAATAAAATGATCTAAATGCAACTAAGTGATGAAATTGATTGATTAAGTATGCAAAAGCTAAGAAATATAACTTGTTTGAAAACACATTGTGTAATGCAAAAATACCTAGAAATGCATGCAAATTGTAATAGAACTTGAAAAAACTAAAAGTGTGCACCTGGAATATGGGTGGAGACTAGAAATGGATTTTGGAATGCTGTTGATTCCTATTTTTAGGCATGGTGAGACTCATTCGCCATTCTAGGCGAATCAGTCCCAATTCTACAAAACTATTCTGAAACTTATTTCAAACAAAAGGGTATCTAAAAATGTAGAAAACCAAAAACTAACCTTGGAGTGGGACTCATTCACCACCCATGGAAAATGAGTCCAGTTTTAAATTTTTGATTATTCAAAGGTGGAATTTGGAGCTCTCGGTCTACAATTTGATTCTCTACATGTGTCTGCTTTCGAAACTCTGATTTTCAAACCTGAAAGTGAGTTTTTGTTGATATTTTGACTTGATTAATGAAGGGAAAACTTTAACAACCTTGAAATACAATATCCAATGATTTCCGAGACTCTAAGATGCCTAAATCTACAAACACAAGAAGAGAAGGAGAAATGTTGAATGTTAGGGCATGGGGGTTTGCCTTGGTCAAACCCCTTTTAGGTAATTAAAAAAAATGATGAAAGAATGGAATGAAACATGAAATAATAGATTTTATTACCTTTCTATGATGTTTGATATTGAATTTCTACAAAAAAATGTGAAGAATCTACCCTTGAATGTTTGAAAATTGATGTCTTGGTGACTTGAAATGATGAAACCCTAAGTTGCTTGACTTGAAATGGAAGAATGGTTGTGATTTATGGTTTAGAGAGTTTATTTTATAGGAAATCCACCTTATTAGCCTAAAAATTGAATCCCTTAGGCCAACATGTAAAAATAACAAACTTAAATTTCAATTTTTCTGCTTAAAGGTCAAAAATGGGCCAAATGGGGCTCATTCGCCACCCATGGAAAATGGGTCCCACTTGGATGGGATTGATTCACCATGGATGGTGAATGGGTCCCAGAGGGGCCATTTTGACAACTAAGATCCCAGGAGATAAGGAAATAAGGTTTAAATTGCAACTTTGTCAGGTATTTTATCAAATATTTCCTTAGGATGCATAATATGGGGTAATAGGGTTAATGATGATACAAAGGTAAATTAGGGCTTGGGACATAGAATTCACTGTGAAAATATGATTTGAATACACTTTCAAACACTAAATGAGGTCCACATAGCCTATAAATGCACAAGAACTAATGTGATGTGCAAGACACATTACAACACTAGTTTAAAGTTAAGTTTATTTTACAAGCCTTCTAAATTGATGTTATTAAACACATTTTATAAAGTTGAATTAGGGAGAAATTGGTTTTTTAAGTCTAGAAAAGTGTGAAATTCCTTTACAACACTTTACAACACCTTTACAAGACATTAATAAAAGCATGTTATTTAATTTACAAGGGTCCAAGATGTAATGTGGATGCATAAAATGCCTCACAACACTTGAATCAAAGTCTCATTAAGTCCAATTTATCATGAATTATTCCCATGTCAACCAAGTTTCTTTTTTTCTATGGTACACATATTACTGATGACTTCTGGAAGTAGACCATTGGATCCTAGTGCAAGTAGACTGTACTATCCTCAGACTAGACAGGTACACTAGGCTGATGATGTAGACTCTGAATGACCCCCTTTTCCACCTTTCAACCCCAACCACCCCTCATGTCAAGGTCATGGAATTCTAAAGTCCCCAGACCCTCCTCGCTATCCCCAAAACACCTCTCGACACCCATCTCGTAACCCTAATTCATTTCCTCACCAGTCTCATTCTTATTGACGACCTCCCCATCCCTCTAGGGTTAGCAATCATTCCTCATAAAAATTTGCTTCTTTCAATTCAAAATAGTAGAAGTATTCTATGGAAAGAGATATTTCTACCTAGCACTCTTAGTCTAATGATTTTGGGGAATCCTTAAGAGATGATAAAACAAGATGGGCTCGACATTCTCACAAGGTGGTTTCTTCATCTCAGCCAAATGTTGAATCTAATTTTAAAGCGTAAAATCCAAGCACGAAGGGAAATGCACCAATGACTAACCCACCTACAGGCCATGATCTTCTTTGGAAGATGATTCCATTAATTTCCCTCAATGTGGACACCTAGATCTCAGAATTTGAGTAGAATGGACTATTCATGTAAATTTGGGGGGAGGATAAGCCACTATCTGTTATTTTCTCCTAGATAAAAGAAAATTGGTATGAATTTTTTGATCTTATAGTTGTTTCATCCTCTTTTTCATTTTCTTTAAAAATTTTACTATTAAGAATAGGGTTTTAAGAAAATGCCCCTTCTTGTTCGACAAAAAAATTCTAGGAGCCTGTATCTAGAAACTCGATTTACCGATGGATTCCATTTCTTTTCCCTAGTGGCTACTTTGTTTTACACTCCCTCATCTTCTGATGGAGTACATGGAATCTTAGACAGTAAAGAAAATAGTCTCAAATTTTGAGGTTTTCTTAAAAAATGAATTTGAGCTAGTTAATGGGTCACCCACTCTTAGGCTTTGTGCCCCAATAAACAATATGAACAAGGTCCCTCAGGCCTTGAAGATCCTCACTAGCAAAGGTGAATGGCGTCAAAACTTGGTTTTGGACACCATTTCCTGGAAAGAGGCTAAGATCCAAATTGATTCTAAATTTTTTTCTTGGGCCGAACCTCTTGAATTCTCTTTCTCAAATTGTGTTAGTGTCATTTTCCCTCCTAGCCAACCTAGCACCTCATCTACCCCTCAACTTACTCCTACTCCTCAAGAACCTTCTATTAGCATCCTGTCTATCATGAATCCATTACAAGCTAATGTGGATGTATCAAAGGATTTTTCTCACTTTGAAAGTTTATTAAAGGGGTTGTTAACTGAGGAAAATATCATGGATATTATTAATGAGGTATGCACTAAAGTGGGTGAAGATTTCATTGAAGAAACAATTGATGAAGTTCTTGCAGAATTTGAATCGGAGAAAGAAATTCCCTCTTTCCCAATTTTACAAACTGATGCAAGGGATCCCCTTTCTCCTAGTAAATCGATTGCTCTAGTTAAGGATGTTAATAAAAATGATCCCATAGGCCAAACATCCTTTTATCCTACACCTTTATCACAAACGAATGCTAAAATTTTGGTATCCCCCCAAAAAAAAAGGGATAGAAAACCTAAGAGTGAGAAAACAAAATTTGAGGTGGCTACGAGCATACAAATGACACTTGAAAAGAATTTAAGATTTGCTGAAAAAAACTTAAAGGCCTGGAAAATCCTGGTAATATTTCCCAATCGAGATAAACTTGTTCTGTTGTGGAGAATAAGATCTCTAAATTGAATATTAAAATGAGGGGAGATGATATCTCTCCTTGAGAAAAATGAGGAATATATCTTGGAATGTTAGGGGCTTAAATTCCCCTAATAAATGACACCTTATAAAGTGTCAAATTTTAAGCACTAATTTAGATATTGTCCTTCTTCAAGAATCGAAACTTTTGACCTAGTCAACTTTTAATTTCTTTGCTACCTAGCACAATTGGGATTTCATTTCCTCTCTTTCCTAAGGTGCTTCAGGTGGCCTTGCAATTTTATGGAATAAAATTTCTATTAAGTTACAAGCTTTATCTATCTTGGACAATTGGATTCAATCCTCTGTCAATTTTTTGAAAATAAACAATGTATTTTTCATCTTTAACATCTATGCTCCTTGTGCAACCTTTTCTAAAAAACAATTATGGACTCAGCTCTCTTTAGTATCAACTTCTTTAAAAAATGACATGAAGATCCTGTCTGGTGACTTTAATGTTATTTGATGCCCTTTTGAGAAAATAGGTGGCCTTATCCCTCCACCTAAGGTCATGGAGGATTTTAATCATTTTATTCTTAATAATAGCCTCTACGATTGTACACCAAAGAATGAAAAGTTCACATGGTCTAATAAGCATAAAGGCTTTTCTCAAATTGCTAAAAGGTTGGATTGTTTTCTCTTATTTGAAAATTGGTTTAATTCCCCTTGGGACTTTTCTTCCTCCATTTTGATACTTCCTGGATCTAACCACTTCCCAATCTCCTTTTCAATTTTTTGATGATAAGCTGATTAAGAAGGGTTATTTCAATTTCAAATCTATGTAGTTCAAAGATCCAAATTTTGTTCCTCTCCTTAAAAGATGGTGGTTTGACTATCCTTTTGTTGTTGGTACTCATTGATGAACCTAGTTTATGGTCTAATTTTGGGTAGAATTTATGATTTACTTATTGAAGTTGTCATGGACCTTGATGTTAAGTGTTGATATTTCTTATAATGATATTTCCCCAAACTATAAACATTGGGCCTAATCTTATTTCTGCAAATCTTTTATGAAATTGACATGTTATATGGACTCTCTATATTAATTTTTAATGTGGTTAATGAATGTTCTTTAAGGAAATTATATATATGCGATTATTGTGCAGCGAACATTTCCATGCAAATATAATTTGAGGATACTAAATTGAGAAAGACACCACCAGCTCGCCATGCACCATAATGTCCAACAAGGGAATCGTTCAAAGGTCAAAGGAGGTCGACGACAGGAAATTCCCCATGCAAATTGAATGTAACCACCTTGTAGTTGAATTTAATGTTGTTGAGAAAATATTGGCGTTATTGTTGTGCTAAATCTATGGGCACGTATGACCAAATTCCATGTGTGCATAACCGCCTCTCCATTTTCTCTCATTTCCCTAAAGTGGCATGCTCTAAGTTCATGGAGTTGACCGCCTTGCTTAGTTGGTAGTATAAATAAGGATTAGATGCTCCTTTTCAAGAGGTTGCATGATCTGGTATTGTACTTGCATTCTTGGTTTTTAGTAATATAATTACACTACTCTATTGTACTCATGTTTCCTAATGAATAAAATGAAGTTCTCAGTTTGTGCATTTTATTTTTCATTAGTAGTAGAGGATACTCATCCAAGGGGGCCCACTTGGTGAAAAATCTGTCCTTTAGCTTAGTTTAGCAGAGTTATTACTTTTTGTTCAGTAATTAGTTAAGAATTTGGCACTGACTATTCCTGTAGCCACTAGAATTCCATTATGTGACTGTTCCTACAGCCAAAGAAGACATAGTAGTTTCCCATTTGTTTGCTCAAATTTCCATTTCTATCATGCATTTCAACTTAGTATAGTTGTTGGTTGATGTTCAACATTTATCTTATTCCTTTCCAAGTAATTTACTTTCCAGCATTATGTCTTACTTGTAGAATGAAAATGGCTACTTTGAGTTCCTAGTGCACATACTGTGCTGACCCATTTCAAGTTCACGTCCCTGGGTTGACAAGTTAAATGCACCTTCATGATGATTGAATAGCTATTCAGTTTAGATGTACAATCTTTGAATGACAACTAAAAGAGCTTAGTTGTTAAATCATTGTAGGAGGCCAACATTCATAAGTTCCAACTCTGTGAAAAGTTGAATTTTATCAAAGTTAAAATAAAAGAATGGAATAAAACATGCTTCAAGAACATTTTCAAATAAAAATATAGAGAGGAACTTGAATTGTATAATATGTACACTTTAGTGGTAAAAAATGGAATGGACTCAACCCTTTATGATAAGGAAAAATCCCTTAAGGTGGAGTTAGATGAACTTTTTACAAGGGAAGAATGTTATTGGAGACAAAAATCTAGGAACATTTGGTTAAGGGAACGTGACAAAAACACCAAAATTTTCCATGCTTTGACCAAAATGAGAACACAATAAAATAGGATTGAATCAATTCTCCCCCCCTCTGGAGACACTTTAATCTTAGATGAGGATATTGAAGCTACAATAGTTTCTTTTTTTAAGGATTTGTTAGCCCCTACAAAAACTAATAGATATTTGGAAAATAATGTTGTTCTAGATAATATCCCCTCTGGTTGAGATGGCACATAATAAAATGTTAATGGCTAAATTCACCATGGATGAAGTTAAAATTATGGTCTTCTCCATGGTTGTTGTAGTAATAGAAAAAGTAGCCCTTTTCTTGCTTGATTTGAAAATTGAAATTAGAACTAAACTAATGGTGTCTTGGAGTGGTGTTGTAATGTATTGTAGACATTCACACTATTCTAGGGCATTTATTTAACTAAATCATGCTTTAATTGGTCCTTTGTAAGGGTGTTATAAATTGTTGTGACACACTTTCACACTTTTCTAGGACTTATTTGCTTAATTAAGCCTAATGGGCCCCTTTTAAAAAAAATGTAAATCATGTATGTCTTATTTAAGTGTTGTAAAGTTTTTTAAATCACTTTCACACTTATCTAGGTGGTCTTAATTGATTGTGGTTAATTGGAGTTATTAACCCCCTTTTGATTCAAATTTAGGCCTTAATTTTGACACCTCCCGAAGATCCTTCTCGATAACAATAAATTAAATGTAAAATTATTTCATTGGGAAAAATTTGGTTTTGGTAAGCTAAGCCAAGATCCATTCACCCTTTGTGGTGAATGGGTCCTCTCTTAACAAGACCCCCCTTTTTTGGTGATTTAGAATTGGTTTTTAACCTTCTTTCAGCTCATTGAAGCTTGGTCCTAGAAACTTAGCCAAGACCCATTCGCCTTTGGTGGAAAATGGGTCCTCCCTTAGTGAGACCCTAATTTTTGAATTTCATTTTGGTGGGAATTTAATTATCTTTCTTTCTATATTTGGTGTTGGCCTTAGTTCTTTGAATTTTGAGGTTAATCTCCCAATTTAGTATAAATAAGGGGTTAATTCACATTGTTTCTCCTAACAAGATCTAGCAATTCAATCTAAGCAATCCTAAGCATTCAAGTGATCAAGTATTAGAGCATTTATAAGGCACTACAGGGCATATTTTAAGTCATTATTGCAGAAATTCAAGATCATATTATCATGTCAAGGGTTTGGTGCATGCATGTGTGTTGAGCTAAGAAGTGAATGTTGCATTGAGGATTCATTTACAAGCACTATATTACATCCAAGATCTGGATTCTTCATGGCCACTCCATGATTTTTTGTAGATTTGATTTGCAAGTAAAAATCCAAGATGATATCATTTACATTATTGCACTTTCATGCTTCATTTTCTTTATTTCATCATTTGGTTTAATTACCTACAAGGGATTTGACTGAGGCAAACCCCCATTCACTAATAAATCAACACGTTTTATGCCCTTGAGTGTGTAATTGCATATTTACAGGTTGGAGATCAAGTTGATCAAGATTTGGAGCAAAGTTGTCAAAGTTGCAAAATTACTAAAGTTGTCATTCAAAGTGCAAGAATATAGAAAGAGCTCTACAAAATTAACTATAGGCTTCCAGAACTTGATAACTAGGATTTCAAGAGTGTAGAGATAAAGGTACAAGATCCTGAAGTCAATTTTTTGAAACCTTAAAAGGACCCATTTTCCACTGAAGGCGAATGAGTCCTCCATAGCTCAAAAACAACAACTTTTGACTAGGTACATAGCTTTCTATGCACTAAAAACATTCCTTATGGTTGCTATAACAATTAGGTTGCATTTCTAGTTGTTATTAGCATCATATTTTGCATAATTTTAGGTGTTTAGGGCCTTGAAAATAAGTGATCCATCTGTTTTTCCCACACACATTAGGGAGGATCCTATTTTCACCCTAGTCAGTTGTTGATCCTGATGGTTTCACGACATTTTTTTTTTTTAAATGCTAGGACTTTTTTGGCAGAGACATCTATCTTTCTTTGGAAGAATCAAGAAGGAATAGAAAAATACTAAAAGAGTTTAATGCAACTATGATTTATCTCATTCCGACAAAATTTGATCCAATGTCTTTCAAGGATTTTAGGCTTATTTCCTTGTGTAATACATTTTTCAAAATTTTCACTAAGGTAATAGCTCTCAGACTTGCAAAAATTATCCCCTCCATTATCTCTGGTGAATAGGGGGTTTTTGTATCGAGAAAAGACACTCTTGAAGGGGCTATATTAGCACATGAAGTACTACATTTAGTAATGAAGGACAAGTCCCCTACGATGGTTCTAAAACTGGATATGGAAAAAGCTTATGATAAAGTTTAGTGGGATTTCCAATTAGCAGTTCTTAAATTTATTTATTTTTCTAATAGTTGGTGTAAATGTATTTCATCATGTCTAGCCAGAGAGAGATTTTCAATTTTGGTAAATAGTTCTCCAGTTGGAAAATTTACTCTACAATGGGTGTAAGGCAAGGTGACCCCCTATTACCATCCTTATTCATTCTGATGGCTGAAGGGTTAAGTAGATCAATCATTTCTTCAAGAAACAATCGGGAATGGAAAGGAATTTCTATTAGACCTTTTCCTACTCCAATTTCTCACTCCCTCTTTGTGGATGATACCCTCCTTTTTGGTCAGGCATCCATAGAGGAAGCAAGAGAAATAAAATCATTCCATTCTAAATACTATTTGACATCAGGCCAATCCTTCAATGTAAAGAAATCAAATATTTTCTTCATGAATGTGAACCCCTTGGTTAGGTGTCAAATTTTAAAATTTTTGGGTTTCCAAAGTGGAACCTTACCTTACAAATATTTAGGAATTCCCTTCTTTTTGGGCAAAGAGAAGCATGTTTTCTGGGACAAATTAATCTCTTCAACTTCCAATCAAATCCTCCTCTAGAAATCCAAATGGCTATCATTTACATGTAAATCAGTTCTTTTAAAGGAAGTCTTTCATTCCTTACCTATTTAATTAATGTTGATTCTGAAAATTCCACATGAGAAAGAGCTTGCTCTTCAAAAACTTTTAAGAATATATCCTATAGGAAAAAAATGTTACATAAAAAAATAAATTCCCGCTTGTTGTTTGGGAGATTGTTTGCAAGTCAAAAGCTTCAGGAGGGGCGGGTCTAAGAGACCTTTTCTTACAATCCAAATAAGAAATGGTTCCAAATCATGTGACATAAATATTTGGATTCCATGGATAGAGAAAGGATTTTTACTCAAAGGAACCTCCCACCTAGCTCTAAAATTTTGAATTTTATAGTTGCTTGCAGATCTGTCATCCTCCCTCACCTCTCATGGCTAGTCAACAATGGTGAGAAAGCTTTATTTTGGGGTGATTTCTAGAATGGTCATCAACCCCTCAAGCTCTTAGGTGATTTGTCTCAATTAGATTCAACTCTAAAAAACCTTTGGGGGGATAAGGTTAAAGATTATTTTGTTATTGATTTGAAGGATCCTTTACACATAATCAAATGGAAGGACTCCAGCTTTCTCCATGTCCCATCTCACTTGACAGACTCCCTTAAGTCTAAACTTTAGAAAATGAAAATTATTTTCTCAAAAAAATTTGATGAAATAATTTGGACAAGATATAAAACGAGAAACTACACTGTAAAATATGGGTACAATTCACTGGTAAGTGATGTTGTCCCATCTTCTTGTCCTTCTATTCTTTGTTGGGGACCCAATTTCCTTCCGAAGGTAGGAGCCTTTAGTTGGTTGGCCATCAAAGATAGAATTCTTTCGAGATGAGGTTGGGAAGACTAGGAATTGTGCCTCTTTTCACTTGTATAATGTGTGGTCATTCTTTAGAATCTATAGATCACCTACTTATTAGTTTCCCCTTTGCATATGAGTGCTATACCTAGCTAATGAGAATATTGGGTTGACAATCTCCCCTCCAAAATATGATCCTCCAACACTTCCAGAGTTGGCCTAGGTTACATTCAAATTCTAAATTTTCTTGTGTTTGGGAAATATCTGCCTCAATTCTCATTTGGAATATTTAGCTTGAGAGAAACAGGTGAATCTTCAAAAAAGAACAACTATCTATGAGAAAAATAATCCAAAAAATTGAAATCTCCATCTCTAAAATAGTAATTTCAAGCTTTTATAAAAATGTAATATTCAATAATGGCTTCTCTTCATGGGATTCTTTCATTTTAAGAAATTGGTCTCTTCTTAGAATTCCCAATGCAGGTTCCATCTCCATGATTCCTTATGTAAATAGAGCAACCATTAAGTTGATACCCCCTCCCAAGGATTATATTAAACTCAATTTTGATGGGGCCTCTAGAGGTAACCCTAGAAAATATGGGGCTACTTCAATTCTTATGGATTGTCAAGGTAATTTTGTTGGAGGAGTTTGTTCTAGTTTACCAGATGGTACTAATAACATTGGAAAATTTAATTCTTTAAAAATTTGGCTTGATTTAGCAATAAAAATTTTCATCCCCCAAATCTAGATTGAAGAGGATTCCATGGTGTTGGTATCAATAGTTTTAAATGGTTATTCAAACTCTTGGAAATTGAATTATCTTGCAGTGAATATTCAACACTTCCTAAAAAAATTTTCCTCATATCAAGTAATGCATTGCTATAGGGAGGCTAAATATCATGCAGACCGACTTGCAAATATAGCAATTGATGAAAATTTTCATTTAAAAAATATTTTGAGGCAAGATTATTTAAATTTTTTGAACTCCTAATATTATTTCATTTCATTAATGGTCTCTTGTTGAGTGTATTTTATGTAGGATTTTCACATCCACCTTGGTTCATTCAGCCTGAACCTTCTACTCAACTTAGACAGGTATTGATTTGGTTTCATCTATTGGTATATGTGGCTTTGGTGAGCTGGAAAAAAATTGTTGAATTGGCTGGTAATGGCTAGATTTGGTTTTGAATATGGAATACCTGGCACATATATTTTCCTTGGGAGTGATTTACTTCTCTATGGGCCTCTTCTCCATGTTAATTGCTCATGGGGAATCCCTCCCCCTGATTGGTTAGTGTGTTGAAGCTCTGGCAACGCACATTGAAAACAATCTGCATGAAGCATTATTTGGCTTTCAACCATTTGACAGTTCTCTTCCCCAAGAAATATTCTTGATATGGCTAATGGTAGTTTTTTTGCTCCAAATTTGGGAAGAAAATTACTTGTTATCTGCAAACATTCTTCTTTTTAGCATTGCAACTAAAATCAAAATTTCTAGCATAACCTAATATGGCATTGCATCTAAATTCTTACATTTAATGTCATAAATTTTGGTTCTTAGTGAACCATGCAAATGCCAGTCTCACATTCTCTATTCTCATGGTTCCTGGGAATTCCCTATTGTACTTGGGTCATCATTTCACTTTGGTTTATTGCTTAATAAAGTTTGGCATGCGTAAAATGGATATGTTGATCTTTATATCTCTGCATTGATTCAAATTACATTTCATTTGGTACCTCGTGGCCATCTAATGTTATCTAGGTGAAAAATGGCTTCATTTGGCTCAATTATCTTATGGAAAAAATTCTTGGTAGTTTAGTTCTTTTGTGCACCACCTTTTGGTGTAGTGAGGTCACCTTGGCATTAATTTCTTGCATCAATTGTATGACTTTTGGCATGCAAAATCGCTATTAATGGATTACCTATGGTTTCCTTTTCTCTATAACTTGGATTTCTTTTTGCGGAAGGCATCATAAAAAACTCTTTTAGGGTCATCATACTACCAAGATATTTGGAATTAAGGGATCTGAGGCCTTTCTCATCTGAAAAATTGGGTCAGACTTGTATCTTAGAATGTAAGCCTATGGAAGAAGTAATCAGAACGATCTTGGGGCATGACTGGTTAGAGTTCCATGCTATGTCACTTCCTCATGAGGTAGCTTCTCATTTTTTTTCCAATTTGATGGATGTTCCATGGTGTGGTGAAATGGTTAAACTTTTGGCAAGATCTTACCTCCTTCATCATATTTGTCCACTTTCTACTCTTCTTAATGCTATAGAGGATTATGATATCTTGAATGATTCTAACCTTGTTGGGGATGTTTTGTGTTGAAAATTTATACTCTCTAATCAATTAATTGCTTCTCAATTGAGTTCAATGGCTCATGTCCTATTGGACGATTACTCCCATGGTTTCATAAGGAATCTTCATGTGCTCAAACCAAGACTGGGACACACAGTTTCTAATATGTTGTTGGATCTATTTGATGTTTATGTAACTCTTGATTTTAAATTCCCTTGTGGAACCTCAACACCATATTTTGCTCCACCAGCTCTGACTTGGAGTCCTCAGTTTGAAGTGGTGTCTACTAGTGTGCTATGGCATCTCCATTTTTGTTTCTTCCTAGTGCACAAACCTATGGCTTTTTTCCCTCAGCTTCTCCTCCTTTCTTCTCTATTTCGTCTTCTTCTTATTATATGGATGCACCTTGGGTTTAATTTTGTATGGATGACTCAAGCTCTTTAAATGTTTTCTCTTCAAATATTTTGGTATATGTTGCTTACTAGAATTTTGAGTCCTTTGAAAAAATGGTTGGGTTTTTCTATAAACCCTATGTTGGCTTGATCAAGTTTATATTTTCTTAAATGTACTCTTGGCTTATGTGCCTTGGCTTGATCCTTTGTTTGAGCCCTGCTTATGACTCACAACATTTTGATCTTACCATAATTTTACTTAGCTTCTACTACTTCATTGTATTTATGATGTAACTCTCAGCTCTGTATTTTTTGTCCTTTTCTAATAATAGTTCATGGCTTCCCAGTTTTAGAAAAAAAAAAACAAAAGGAGTTTTCATATTAGTCATTAATTTATTTCCTAATTCACAAGGAGTATAAACACACTTTTCATCATTCATTTTAAATCTATCTAAGAGATCTTGAGCATATTTATGTTGAAAAAGAAAAATTCCTTTAGGTGTTTTCCAAATTTGTATACCCAAAAAATAATGTAATAGGCCTAAATTAGTCATTTGAAATTGTTGATTGAGTTGAGACTTAACATCACTAATCAAATTGTTAGAACTAGAAGATTAGGATCATTTTCACTTCTAATGAAACCTTGAGATAAAATACCATTCTCTAGGAGATTTTTTTAAACCATAAATTGATCTCTTCAATTTGGAAACAAGATGTTTATTTCCTTCTTTAATGAAACCCAAAGGTTGAGACATATAAATTTCTTCATGTAAATCACAGTTTAAAAAATAACTTTTAACATTCATTTGATAAATAGGCCAATGCATATGAGAATCTAAAGCAAAAACTAATTTAATAGTTGGCATTTTAGCTATTGGAGAAAATGTTTCATTATAATCTAAAACTTCAACTTGAGAGAAACCGCTAGCAACTAATGTAGCTTTAAACCTGCTAACTTCATTATTTCCATTAACCTTAGTTTTATACATCCATTTGCATGAAACAAGATTCTTACCTTGAGGTAAGGGAACTAAATCCAAAGTTTAATAAGCAATTAAAGTATCATATCCTTCTTGCATAGCCTTTTTCCAATTAGGTTAATCTTTAGCTTGTTAAAAAATTTGAGGATCATTTGAATGCATGATGTTAGACATCAAAGCATAATTACAACAATTTTCCTTTCTGGTTTTTGATTGATTCATTCTAGCTAAAATATCCTTACTTTCTTGCATCAATTTTTTAAACCATTTTGTCTTTCTTCTAGATGTAGGAGTATCATCACTCGAAGAAGAATCATGAGGAGAAATTTCAAAATTTTCATCATCACTACGATTATGAGTAAGAGATGCATTAGGAGGGTTAAGAGAAGATTCAACTTGAGGTTTATCCTCCACAACAATAATTTTATTTTGAGAAGATTCAATATTATGCACTTTAGAACAATCATGAACATCATTTTCAGCAATGCAAGCATCTATAGCAACTTTAACTTTTTTAGTAAGAGGATTATAAAATCTATTTAGAATGTTCTTCTCAAAACTGCTAAGGTTCTAACCTGAATATCTTCAATTTCTTCACTATTTCAGTCTACTAGTGATAAGAGAAAATTCTTTATCCGTTGAGCATAAGTTAGATCAATCGAATCAGAGTATTCATCCTATACTCCTCTTATGTTCCAACCTAATTTGAAATTGAATATTTATGGTATAGAGAGTCTCATCCAATTCCTCCTTCTTACTTCATAATCATCTACACAATCAGCCCAAAAATCTTCAAGATGAGGCATATAATAGTAACCAGAACCAAGCTGGAGATTATCCCAAATAGTTTTTACTATCAAATGGGAACCTCCTCTCGTAAGTGTCAAAATAAAATTTTATAATTTATCTTCTCATATTAAGGCCATTTGACTATGAAATAAATTCATAATAGTTTAGACCTATTGGGAATGGGATCCTAGCATTTTTCCTATATGCACATCACTTGTTTACCTCTAAGGATTGACAACAAACTTTCATTAGGATAAATTTATCTTCTACATATCTAGGAAGTTTGAAAGGAAAGTCATCAAATCCACCCACCCACAAGTAGGTAAATATATGAAACTGTATAAAGAGACTATCTTACTTAGTGACTAATTGAAAATCCTTGAGAGATACTCTCTAACCTAGAATGCCTTGCAACTCTCCAATTAGTTTCATGTTGAACACGTCATTTACCCTACGATAATTTTTATAGCTCTTTTTGAGTTGCAAATCAAGGTAGTAATCATAAATTTGAATATACTCATCAAATCCCTCAATAGGGTTCAAACCAATCCAAGGTCTCGTACTGGCTAGCACATAGAAGAGATAAGAGGACATATAGAATGACATGTTCATAGTAAAACTTCTGATTGTATCATCCAATCAGTTAGTAATTATAGTGGCCCAATATAGGTATTATGTACCACCACAAATAACCTGCACAAAGAAGGCCATCCACTCTTTGAATTCATGTGCATTCATATTTCCCCTCACTCGGTACAACAACACAATAGTATGTGATATTTCTTCTCTGAAATGTGAATTGTGCATTTTCTTAGGAAATTGAAACTTTCCTTTCTTAGGGGGATTGAACCATTCCTTTGCAATGCAATTTTGATAATGCCCCTTCTTCTTTGAAAAGAAAGCTTGAGGTAGGGTAAAATTGAAATGTGAATAAGCCTCTCTCTCTGGTGAACCTAAAACACCGACTTATCATAGCTCTATCCAAGGTTACCAGGATATTATTATCTTCTATGTAAATTGTTGGTGTGAATAAGTCTTGTACCTAGTTTATTCCTTTACTAGGGACTTAGGGGACTTAATTCACATGTTAAGTTTACTTAGGATATTAGTTGTCATATCTAGATAAGTATTAGTTGTCTTATCTAGAATTTCCACTTTCCTAGGTAGTTATAAGTTATTTGTCTCATGTGATAGAATTAAGACACTTGTCATGATCTTGTCTTATCCTATCTCTCATCCTTGCCTTTATAAGCAAGGCATCTCTAGTAATGTATTGCATTATATTGCATAGCATTGTATTGTATTGCATTGATCATATTGTATCATACTGCAATCCTTGTTTGATGGAATAGCATCTTCCATTGTTGCTTCTCTCTATCTCTTGTGGAGGTTCTTTGGTGTTGCAGATTGAAGATCTTGGGTTGATAACTCCAACATGGTATCAGAGCTTTGAATCTGGCAAGCCCCTTCCATTTTTTTATTAGAGAGTTTCCATCAATTTCTATTGTGATTTTTGAGTTTCTTGTATCCTATATTGCATGCTTGCATTTTGGTGAGATCTGGAGATTGCAGCGCTTTTGGCTATAGTGGCAGTATTTTAGGCTGTCCCATTGCATCCAGGAGGCTCGAAAAAGTCAGATCTGGCTTTTGTTTCACTCAATTTCGTCACCATTTGCAACCTTGGCAAATAAGGGTTTGGAGCTCAGATCTGGTGGACAGATTTTTACAGGAGTATTTTGGGAAAAAAATAAGCCTTCCATTGCGTTCGGGTGGCCGTTTTTGATTTTTTTGATATATAATTTGCCCATATTTGGCAAAAGTTGTTTCTGGAGCAAAAAAATTTTAGCAGAGGAGGTTGTACGGCCCCCCTGTGCAGGTACACATGTCGTCATAAATTTTTCAAAAAAAATAATAATTAAATTTCGTTTTCTGTCGGCATTTTATTTGAAAAATTTCAAAAAAATTAAAAAAATATATTTATAAAGCGCTTTACAAAGTGCTGTTAGTTTTTTTTTTAAAAAATCCGCATACTTTTCTGCGGATTGTTTATAGTTCGCGGGGTGTGTAAACTCGCCAGTGGCTTAAGAGCCACTAGCAGCCTCCAACTCCGCCCGCAGCCACAGCCAGCGCCACTGCTAGCCCGCAGCGGCTACAGTCACCGCCAGCAGATTGTAACCGTCGGCCGCTAACTCCAACTGCCACCGGTAGCCGCCGACCACCTGCAAGCCACCAGATTAACCGCCAGACGCCGAAACCACTAGCGGTTAGATCAGACCGCTGGGAATTTTCTGTCAGCCTAGCGCACGGTCACGTGTAGGACCACTCTCTAGCCCCCAAGGGCTTAAATTTTGCTCCTGTTTAGTGTTAAAAGTGCCTAAAATAGGCCTTTTTTTCATTTTGGCATAACTTTTCACCACGAAGTCAATTTTTTGAAAACAAGATATCGTTAGAAAGCTAGTTCGACAAATTTCACAGTGGTGCAGGTGATTTTTCCAGATTTTGACATTTTTTGCTAGTTTTTTCAGCTTGAAGGTACAAGTACATTTATTGCTTGTTCTTGATGTAACTTTTGCAAACGAAGTCAAAATTTGGCAAATTTTTTTTTGAAATTGATCAGAAAATTGCAAGGAATCTGTTTGTAACCTCTGTTTTCAGCTTTGAAAAGATATTTTTTCTAAAAATTGTAAAAATCACCGTGTGTTATAAATGGTTGATTTGAGCTTGTCACTTGTAAAAATTGCAAAATTTGTTCATTGTAATTTGCTGGGGGGTTGCAAATTGAGTTTTAATACATTCTGGGGGTGAGACACAGGCAAGTGCCACATAGTCTTCTTTCTTTTGGTGTTCATGGCGGATCTAAGGAAAATTGAACCACTCACTCCACACAATTATCATACATGGAAGCTAAAAATGACTCAATTGTTACAATCTAAGGGTCTATGGCTAATGCTAGATGCAGAACAACCTGAATTTACAAGGGATTATGAAAAGTTTGTCCATAGATGTAAAATGGATGAAGCAAAAGGGCTCATTGGCTTACATGTATTTGATAATTTGTTGTTTCATATTTCAGAGTGCAAAACACCTAAGAATGTTTGGGATAAACTTGAAGAATTGTATGGTAAAACAAATCATTTCATAACCTTGCAACTTCAAGTAGAACTACAATCCCTCTCTCCAGATGCATTTCCTTCAATTCAGGATTTCCTTGCACAATTCAAGATGATTTTGTCACAGTTGAAAGGATGTGGACATGATGTATCTAGTGATGAATGTATCTTCTTGATTCTGTCTAAGTTAAAGGGCCCTTATCAAGTGTTTTCTTCTACTTTCTATTCAACTATGGATGCAATAGGGAAAGATTACAAAATGCCTTCATTTGAGTTGTTTTGTGAGTGTCTTACTAGGGAGGAGGCCAAGTTAATTTAGTTGGATGCCTTGTATAAACCTAATTCTAAGAATCATGCTCTAATGGCTCAATCATCCAAGGGTAAAGGAAAGAATAAGAAGAAGCCCAAAGCAGAATCATCTTCTAGTAGTGAGAATCCCTCCAAACCAAAGCCAAAGAACAATCAAAAGTCCACTTTATCTCCTTCTTCTTCTACCTCTGGAGATTCTTCTTCCAAGTCCAAGAAAAAGAAAGGAGATCCTTGTTCATTTTGTGGAAAAACTGGGCATGATGCATCTCATTGCTTTAAGAGATTAGAGGCCTTGGAGGAAGCTATGAAGAAGCACAATATTTCAGTGGCTAAGCCTTCTTCCATGGGAAAAGGGAAAGCTCTTTCAGCATGAGCTATGCATTCACCTTTAGATAGTTGGATTCTTGATTCAGGTGCTTCACATCACATGACCAATTCACATGATCTTCTTGATTCCATAGTTCATACTTCTACTTCTCAGATTGCAGTTGGGAACTCTTCACAAATTCTAGTTTTAGGGACAGGCTTCGTTCAAATGCTAGATGGGTGCATTGAGGATGTTTTACTTGTTCCTAATATTTCAACGAATCTACTTTCCATATATCAGATTTGTCATTCTGGAGATGGGAAGTTAGTTGAGTTTACTCCATAGAATGTGACTATTAGACAGTTGCAGGATCATGAGAAGGTCGTTGCTACAGGGATAGTTGATCATGAGAATAATTTGTATCGATTTGATGGATTTGAGTCTTCATCGGGTTCATGTTTTGTTGCTCATGCTGATTCAATGAGCGAGCTTTGGCATGCGAGATTTGGGCACTTGAACTACAAATATCTTTAACAAATGCAAGCACATAACTTAGTGGTTGGTCTTCCAACGATCACTTGCACTGATGCTATTTGTCAAGGATGTGTTCTTGGCAAGCAACATCAAGATCCTTTTCCTAAGGGTCAAGCTACATGTGCAACCACACCCCTTGAGTTGGTCCATAGTGATCTCATGTCATTCCCAACTCCTTTTTCTGGGGCTAAGTATGTGCTAACATTCATTGATGATTTTTCCCACCGGACATGGGTCTATTTTCTGAAGCTCAAGAGTGAAGTCCTCACCAACTTTAAGATCTTCAAAACATTTGTGGAGAAGCAGTCAGGTTTTTCTCTTTGACAGATACACACAGATAATGGGGGGAGTATGTCAATCAAGCATTTCATGATTTTCGCAGTGAGCATTGTATTCTTCATCAACACATAGTTCCTTACACTCCTCAGCAGAATGGTGTGGCAGAGAGAAAGAACATGAATCTCAGGGAAATGGCCAATTGTATGATTTAGTCTAGGTCCATGGCTCCCTCCTTTTGGGCCGAAGCTGTAAATTATGCCAACTATATTCAGAATCATATGCCCCACAAGGCAGTGCAAAATATGACCCCTAAGGAGGCTTGGTCTCATCGCAAGCCTAATGTATCCTTCTTCAGAGTATTTGGTAGTGAGGATTGGGAATTCATTCTGAATGGTCGGCATAAATCCATGGAGAAGAAGAGTCAGCAGTACATATTTGTTGCCTATTGTGAGGAAGTGAAGGCATACAGATTGTTTGATCCTGACACATGAGAGGTTCATTTCAGACGTGATGTTCAGTTTTCTGAGACCTTCACCCACTTAGATCCTCCTTTGACTTCTTCTTCATCACAACCTACTCAGTCTTCTTCAATTCATGATACTTTGCTACTTGAGGAAAATTTTGATGATGGTCTTGATGAACCTCCTCCTCATTCACCCACTAGGGCACGATGGGCTCAAGTTACTCTTGAGGAGGTTGGTTCTCTTGTTGGTGATCCCACAGACACTTTCCGCACTCATTCTTAGACTTCTAGAATTATTCTTTTGAGTCATGCAGTTTCATATGATCCTCAAAAGTTTTTAGATGCTTTGGGTATTCCAGAGTGGGATAGTGCTATGAATGATGAGTATTCTTCCTTGATGAAGAATCATACTTGGGATCTTGTGCCTCTTCCTAAGGGAAGAAAGTTGGTTTGATGCAAGTGGGTGTATTGTACCAAGTATGCAACAGATGGTTCCATTAACAAGTACAAGGCTCGTCTTGTTGCAAAGGGGTTTTCTCAGGTTGAAGGAATTGACTATTTTGAGACCTTTGCTCCTATTGCCAAGATGGATTCTATTCGCCTTGTCCTTGCTATAGCTGCATCACAGGGATGGTCAGTATTTCAGATGGATGTGAAGAGTGCTTTCTTGCATGGGGATCTTCATGAGATCTATATGGAGCAGCCACCAGGTTTTGTACAGGACTCTTCACTTGTTTGTAGGCTTCGACGTTCATTGTATGGTCTCAAACAAGCCCCTCGGGCTTGGTATGAGAAGATGGATAGTTTCTTGCTTGCTTCCAGCTACACTCGCTGCCATTCTGATCCCATAGTTTATACAAAGAGACATGGAGAGGATCTACTTATACTTGTGCTCTATGTGGATGATTTGATTCTCACAGGGAGTTCTGCTTCGATGATTCAGAGTACACAGTGAGCATTGATGGAGTGATTTGATATGACCGACCTTGGTCTTTTGCATTACTTCCTTGGTCTTCAGGTTCATCAGACTTCTGAGGGGATCTTCATTTTCCAACAGAAGTATGCTCTTGATTTTCTTCAGAGATTTGGCATGGCCGATTGCAAGCCTGCCTCTACTCCATTCTAGTCAGGTGTTGTACTGTCTACCAGTTTCACTACACCTACAGTTGATCCTACCATGTATCGGCAGTTAGTTGGCAGTCTTTTGTACTTGACACATAGTCGTCCTGATATTTCCTTTGCGGTTGGACTTGTCTCTCGCTTCTCCCATGATCCTCATGAGAGTCATTGGAAGGCCGCCAAGCGTATCTTGAGATACATTCAGGGCACTACTCATTTTGGCATTCACTACACTTCAGGTGCATCTTAGATTGTGGGCTTCACTGACTCAGATTGGGCTGGTGATGACAATGATAGGAAGTCTACTTATGGCTTTGTATTTTTCCTTGGTTTTGGTCTGATTGCATGGTCATGCAAGAAGCAGACTGCTATTGCATTATCATCGACAAAGGCTGAGTATTGAGGTGTCGTGTTGGCTAGCCAAGAGGTTTTGTGGCTTCGTCAGTTGATGACTGAGTTTGGATTCCCTTCCACTCAGCCCACTACTCTTTGGTGTGACAATCAGAGTGCCATTCATATTTCACGCAACCCGGTGGAGCATCAGCAGACTAAGCATATTGAGATCCACATGCACTTCATTAGGCAGCTCATCCAGGATGGTGTTCTCAGCTTGGAGTATTTGCCTACAGATCAGCAGGTTGCAGACATCTTCACTAAACCTTTGGTATCACCTTGTTATCTTCAGTTGTGATCGATGCTTGGGGTGAAGGAAGTTGTCCTTGCGGGGTCTTGAGGAGCCCTCCTTCCTTCATTAGTTTTTTCTTTTCATCTTTTTCTCTCTTTTGGAGAGGAGTTTTCTTCCACAGGGTTTTTCTCCTTTTCTCCGCTTGTGAGAGTTTTTTGTTTTTTACATGGGTACCTCATCAGGCCTAGTTGTTGGGACCCATATTTTGCATTATGCATTGGTTTTTACCTCTCTAGGTTGCACTTAAGGGGGGGTGTTGGTGTGAATAAGTCTTGTACCTAGTTTATTCCTTTACTAGGGACTTAGGGGACTTAATTCACATGTTAAGTTTACTTAGGATATTAGTTGTCATATCTAGATGAGTATTAGTTGTCTTATCTAGAATTTCCACTTTCCTAGATAGTTATGAGTTAGTTGTCTCATGTGATAGGATTAAGACACTTGTCATGATATTGTCTTATCCTATCTCTCATCCTTTCCTTTATAAGCAAGGCATCTCTAGTAATGTATTGCATTGTATTGCATAGAATTGTATTGTATTGCATTGACCATATTGTATCATATTGCAATCCTTGTTTGATGGAATAGCATCTTCCATTGTTGCTTCTCTCTATCTCTTGTGGAGGTTCTTTGGTGTTGCAGATTGAAAATCTTGGGTTGATAACTCCAACATAAATTTCTCTCATTATTGGGTTGTAACAAGATATGCATTCTAGTACCAATTTAGTGCATTAACCTGCCATAAGAAATGCAACAACTTCAAGGAGACCACTTTCTATTACCCTCTGAGTGATTGGGTTCCTATATGGCCAACAAATTCTTTCCCAAAATACATCTAAATTGATATGGCCTAACTTTGTATCACCAATTTTAAGCAAGGAACTATCAAGACCAACTAAGTGCTCATAACCCAAATACTTGTATTTCATTGTATCAAGAAATTCAATTGTGCTATAATGCAGAGAAAAATTACCAATCACCAAGATAATTCAAGAAAACCTCTTACCTAAAAATATGTCACTTTCTTTCTTGAAATGTTTCTTTGAGTGTCACTCGTATGTATATTATTCTCAACTTCCATAACCACACTCCACAAGAGGAATGCTTATCTTTAAAATGGTGGCTTAATCTTACATGATCAAGCATTTATTTCATCTACTCCAATACTAAAAGCATGTAATTTCTGACACACATGCCACTTGGAAAAAATATCAGGTGACCTTGGTACACTTCAGTAGGGTCAGGTATTTGAAAAACTTTTTAGAGTATAGTCAGCAGCTGATGAAGTTTGAAAACTTAATCCTACCTCAACAAGTTCTTTATTTGGTACATTTCTTCACCTTAAATACTATTGTCACCTTTAAGTCGGGATAAAACATGGTTAGAAAAGAAACATTGGCCCTAATGGAGGTTTTCAAAAACACCCAAGACCCACTTTTCTTAATATTAACCTTTGAAAAAGAAATCCTTCAAAAAGTGAAAAGGTTATAAAACTTGGGCGGTTGCCAAAATAGGTCAAAAACCTATCAAAATATCAACACCTAAAGAAAAAGATATATGAGAAGACATATAGAGACTTAAATAAGTCCTGATTAGTATTACACATCTAAATCTAATTAGTTAACATCGTTTCCTCTTAAATCACTTTAGAATAACAATTTAATTAAATAATCTATGTTATTTAATTAAACTCATCACTTTCTCCTATTAATCAAATAATTAAATTTATCAGATTAATGGATCCTATTCTCACTAATTTTCATCTCATTTGATTAAATAAATCAGAATATTTAATTGAAACCCCTATGTCTTCCCATTTAATTAAATAAATCCAACTATTTAATCAACTGTTACAAACCCCTAACCCACTTAAGTTAATTAATTATGAATTAATTAACCTTAAGCTACCTCCTAATCTCCATTACCTAATCCTCTATCTTTTAACTTCACCTTGTTCAAATAAACCCATGGTTTATTAACCAAGTTGCACATGAACTTCATTTGTTTTAATTGATAAATAGGCTATTTATCCTCACAAGGGCATATTCTTTAAGAATATTCTCTCAACTATCCACTTATTGACTTTCCCTCCAAAGGCTTTAAAAGCCTCTTAAAAATGCCTTTAATGCCTCTTACAAGGGCATTCAATTCATCTTACATGCCATCTTGTCTCTTACAAGATAATTTATCCCTCTTACACCCCCATCCATTGTCCTTAAATTCTCTCTTACATTCCCTTACATTCTCACCTATATGCCTTAACTCATCCCTTCTCCAAAAATGTGCTCACACATGTGCTCACACATATCCCCATAGCTTTCATTATCCTTGTGACAAGTGTCACAAGGCTATTGATTCCCATCTTAATCCCTCATTTCCAAAATTTACCCATTATTCAACCCTTCTTTCCTATAAATAGAGGCTTCCTCTATTGAATATGGATCCACAATTTTTTTTTATTTTTTATTTTTTAATAAAAAGGGGTAAACATTTATTGAATCAACTAGCTAAGTACAAAGAGTAGGGGCCAAGAGCCCGAAAGAGAACACAACACCAAAAGAAAAAAGCCCCCAAAAGGGGCACAACTAACCATCCCTATCTTCCTTGACAAGATTCTCAAGGTCCAAAGCACATTCCGGAGGCAGGTGAGTCCAATCTCCCATCCTCCATCCCTCTCCATGATCAAAAGCCCACTTAGCCAGGCAATCAACAGTCTTATTCCACTCCTGAGGAACATAGCAAAAAGAGACAGCATCCAAAGAGGTGCTCAACCTAAGAATTTGTCTACCCACCACTGCAAGATGCCAATCCACATCTTCCACCCTTTGCAAATTCAGCATATCCACTACCACCTGAGAGTCAGACTCACAGATAATCTTGCTCCAACCTAGAGCACAACCTCTTTCAAGAGCCATGAGGACAGCAAGTGCCTCCATGTAATTATTGGTTTGAATCCCCTTATATTTAGAGAAAAAGAAAATAACCTTACCAAATCTGTCCCTGCCAATTCCTCCAACCCCAACATGCCCGAGATTTCCCCTAGAAGAACCATCAGTATTGATCTTGAGAGTCCCAAAAGGGGGGGGGACCACTTTCCCTCCCTACAAACCTTCCTTTTGGCTTTCCTGCTTCTGGTCTGTTGTATCTTCCGAAGAGCACCACTAGAATCAGCACATAGAATATTCAACTTTTGAACCACTCGCACATCTCCAGGAGCAATATCCTCCGAGAGATCACACTTCACAGCAAGAGTCTCCTGAAGCATATTTATTACTTGCAACCATACCTGTTGCACCCTCTTTGGTTTATCCTAGAAGATCCTATGGTTCCTTTCCAACCACACCTGCCAGATAATAAATCCTGGACCAATACCCCAAGCCACCTCCAGAAAGGAAGTCTTAGAAGGGGGTCTACCAAGACTATTCCAAAACTCAATCAAAGAATGCACATGAATACAAGCATGCTCCCAAGCTTCCCACCACCAATGCCAAATAACCTTGGTGAAAGAACATTGGAAAAAGAGGTACGAACTATTTTCTTCACTTTGATTACATAAAGTACAGATAGAAGGCCCATGAAAGCCCCTCTTCTGGAGATTCTCCCAGGTAAGACATCTATTCTGAACCACAAGCCACAAGAAAAAATTGCACTTGGGCCAAGCCGACTTATTCCAAACTTGCTTCCACCAAGATATGTCAATCCTGTCAAAATTTTGTCTTTCCAACTCTTGGTAACCTGAGGCAACTGAGAACTTTCCTTTTGGATTGGGTCCCCAAGTGAAGGTATCAGCTCCTCTTAAAGAGTTACATGCTCTGCTAGCAAGAATCCCAGCAAGGGTCTTTCTCTCTCCCTCAGAACCCCCAGGATGCCATTCTTGGGGATCTTTCCATATGGCAACCTCGCCCCTCCCCACCCTAACAAACACCTTAAAATCCTCATCCTTACTCCATCCTGATGCAAGGAAACTATCACATAAAGGTTGAAGGTGGGGGTATTGAGATAAAATAGGAGGAAAACCATCCCAAGAATCCTCCCAAAATAGGGCATCCGAACCACTATTGCAAATCCAGAAAATACCATTTTTAACTAACTGCGCCCCTTTCTTCAAAGTCTGCCAGATCATGGACCCCCTTCCAGTCAGGTTGTACCTTGGTACATCTTTTCCATCCACTCCACCAAGGTACTTAACATTAAGGATTTTAGCCCATCCTTGATCTTGGCTTATGCACCATCTCCAAAATAACTTAGCAGCCAGAGCCCAACCGTTCAAGCTTGTATTCCTCAAACCAAGGCCACCATCCTGCTTTGATCTGCAAACACAATCCCATTTGACCAAACTCTATTTTGAGGAAAGCAAATTACCTGTCCATAAAAATTGCCTTGAAAGGGCATCAAAGTCCTTAATGAAACCAACAGGGGTTGACTGCACAAGACACCTGTAGATAGGAAGAGCTTGGATCACAGACTTCAAAAGAGTCATTCTACCAGTAGTTGAGAGCCATCGGTGAGTCCAATGACTCACCTTACTTCGAAGCTTATCCAAAATCTCTTGCCACACACCCCTCGATAGCCTCTAGTCTGAAAGAGGGATGCCAAGATACACTAAAGGAAGTGTTCCAATTTGAAACCTCAAGATATGAGCAATCTGAACTTGAATAGAAGCGGGGGTATTGAAGAAGAAGATTTGTGACTTTTCTTCATTAATCTTCTGTCCTAAGGCTTTCACATAAATATCTAAAGCTCTTCGAAAACTAGTTGCCTCCTGAATTCTTGCGACACCCATCAAAGATGTATCATCCACAAATTGGAGGTGGGAAGAAGGAGGAATGCCATGCCCCCACTTCCAACCTTGAATCCCTCCCTGACTAACTTGAGACTTAATAAGTCTTCCCAACCCTTCCGCCATCAGGATGAAAAGGTAAGGGGAGAGAGGATCCCCTTGCCTAAGGCCTTTGGTCACACCAAATAAGTCAGTAGGTTCACCATTAATTAGGACAGCAAAAGAAGGTGAAGTTATGCAACTCATAACCCAGCATATCCACTCCTGTCCAAAACCAAAGGCCTGTAAAACTTTTTGCAAAAAACTCCATCTGACCCTATCATAAGCTTTGGCCATGTCCAACTTTATGAACATAGCCTTTTC